>JASDQU010094805.1:5963-21733 GCA_032191745.1 Picea mariana | reverse complement strand
CGTTGACTTAGGCTTAAGTGATTTTCCCTAAGTAATTAGGCTTAATTTATCGTTTAGCCTTAATTCCTCCTTATTTATCCATCTGGTTCCCTGTTTGTGCCTGACTATAGTCTACAGGAACGTATAGACTACTAAGTCACTCCTTGCTCGCCTAATCTTGGGGATGGGACATCACATAATGGATGAATTAGGTTTAGACGTCACTAAGCCTTACCTAGACCTATATTCATTTGACTCCAGGAAAGTTAAATGTCTGGGAGTCATTAAAGACATGGTTGTTACTCTATCTCAGTTACCTGTGAAAAGTGTGGTATTGGATGTTATTGTGGCTGACATACCTCCTAAATTTGGGATGCTTCTGTCAAGTTCATGGGCTAAAAAAGTAGGAGGCACATTACAAATGGATCTCAGTTATGCTACCATACTTGTGTTTGGTGGAGAACATCAGAGACTGTACAGGGAAGTAAGGTTGGCTTACTTGGTAAGTGATCATGAAAATCCTAGTAATCATCCCATATATGTTGTAGAAGATGAACTTGGCTCTTCTATTTTTCACATTGGTGATCAGATGGCTGAAACATCAGTTAGAAAAATAATACCTACAGTTGAAGACTGTGCAAAAAAAATTGCCTGGAAAATGTTTTTTGATGGGGCTTGCTCAAAAGAAAGCTCTAGGGCTGGGATTGTTTTCATTTCCCCTACCAAAGAAGTCATTCCTATGTCATACAAACTAGAATTTGATACAACCAACAACATCAGTGAATATGAAGCTCTGTTGTTAGGATTGAAAGCTGCTAAAAATATGGGTATAGATAAACTTTTTGTTTTTGGAGATTCAAAACTTATTATCCATCAGATAAAAAACATTTATCAGACCAAACAGCAGAGGTTAAAGCAATATAGGAATGAGGTGTGGGATTATGTGGATAATTTCTTCTTGGCATTCAACATCACTTTTGTGCACAGGAATTTGAATCAGCAGGCTGACTCTTTAGCACATGCAGCCAGTAATTTCAAGACTCCAATTTTTCCTAACATAAAATTTGAGATTGAGGTTAGACACAGACCCTCAATACCAAACAACATAAAAAATTGGTAAGTTTTTAAAGATGACCAGGAGATTCAAAGATTCTTAAAGACTATTGATGAATTTTCTTATATTTCAATAGATCAGGATAATGAGAACGATGATATGGAAGTTCATGCTGCAAATGTTCTTCAAGACAGTGTTTTTGGGCACAAAATTATTGAATTAAAAACAAATCATCTGCCTAAAGGTTTGGTTCCACTTGAGAGATTATTTGACCACAACGATGTTTCCAGAAAAGTTGTTATTCAAACATAAGAGATTGATGTGATAGACTCTGATATCAGTTCAGATTTAAATCCCATAATGGTGAAATTATCTAGAAAACTGTCAGAAAAACAGAGAGACAAGTATGTATTTGATGAAACAGTATTCAAATGTTTTTGCCTGGTCTTATGAAGACCTAAAGGTTTTTGATATAGAGATTATGCAGCACAAGATTCCTTTAAAGCCTGAGTCAAAACCTTTTAAGCAGAAGTCTAGGCAATTCAATCCATTGTTGTTACCCATAATAGAAAAAGAACCGAAAAGGTTATTGGATACCAAACTTATAGCACCACTGAGATACTCGGAGTGGGTAGCTAATTTAGTACCCGTCAGGAAAAAGAGTGGAGAGATAAGGCTTTGTGTGGACTTCAGGAATTTGAATAGATCTTGTTTAGAAGACAATTATCCATTACCAAAAATGGATCAGATTTTACAAAGAGTAGTAGGGGCAAGGGGCAAAGAAGATTTATATGCTTGATGGTTATTTAGGGTATAATCAAATATCAGTAATGGAAGAAGATAAGAAGAAAACGACTTTTACCACTCCCTGGGGCACTTTCATGTATGAAAAGATGTCTTTTGGATTGATGAATGCAGGAGCAACTTTTCAGAGGGCTATGGATATTGCATTTATTGGTGAGAAAGACAGCTTTATGGTTATTTATCTTGATGACATCACTGTATTTTCAACCCCTGATAAAGAACACTTGCAACATTTGAAGCAAACATTTGAAAAATGCAGGAGGTATGGTATATCATTAAACCCTAAAAAATCTCATTTTGCCATGGAGGAAGGAAAACTTTTAGGACATATTGTTTCACCAGAATGAATCAAGATAGATCCTGAAAGAGTAAAAGCTATTCAGCAGATAGACATTCCAAGAAATAAGAAGCCTATCCAATCCTTCATAGGAAAATTAATTTTTTAAGGAGATTTATACCAAATTTTGTAGAGATCATCAAGTACATTACTGATATGTTGAAGAAAGATGCAGAAATCAAGTGGATACCAGAAGCTAAAGAATCATTTGAGAAGATTAAGCAGGGTATTGTTCAGGCCCCTGTTCTCATCAGCCCTAATTACTCCAAGGAATTTATGATTTTTTCGTTTGCTTCTGAAGACACTATAGTTGTTGTTCTTTTACAAAGAAATGATCAGGGTTATGAGCAACCTATCTCTTTTTTCAGCAAAACTCTCAGAGACTCTGAATTGAAATATGATATTATGGAGAAACAGGCATATGCTCTGGTAAAGGCTTTAAAATCTTTCAAGGTATATGTTCTACAATCTGAAATCACTGCATATGTTCCAAATAGTGCAGTTAAAGAAATTTTGGTTCAACCTGATTGTGAAGGAAAGAGAAGAAAATGGATAACGAAAATTCTGGAATACAATCTGACTATAAAGCCCACTCAGTTAATAAAAGGACAAGGCCTTGCCAAATTGATGACAAAGTCAAATTGCAAAGTAATTGGATTGTATCATTTCTCAGCAAATCACAGAATTCTTCATTTCAGATTGAGGAAACTGGCTCACAGGTAAGCAGCAAATATTCTTCTTCACCATGGTACAAAGATATTGTATTTTTTCTGCTAAATCTTCAGTCTCCTCCTGAATTAGATAAATCAAAGTTCAGATCACTTAAATTGAAATCAATGAAATATTGCATTATTGATCAAATCTTGTTCTGGAAAGATCCTAATGGGATTTTGTTGAGGTGTGTTAATGAAGAAAAAGCAAAACAATTTTTTTGTGATTTACATCATGGTGTTTGTAGAGGTCATCACCATTGGAAAGCCACTGCTTTCAAGATTCTAAGAGCAAGCTATTATTGGTCGGTACTATTTTCAGACATATTTGCTCAGGTCAGGGCATGTGAACCATGTCAAAAGTTTCCAGGAAAGCAGAAACTCGTGTCTGTCTTTAAATCCCATTATTGTTCATGGACCATTTCAATAGTGGGGCTTAGACTTCATCAGGGAAATCAATTCTTCATATTTTGGACAACATAAGTGGATACTTACAGCCACAGATTACTTTACTGAGTGGATTGAAGCAATTCCACCTCGAAATGCAACAGACAAGGTAATCATGGAATTTCTTGAAAGGCATATTTTTCTAGATTTGGTTGTCCTAAGAAGCTAGTTACTGACAATGCTCAAGCTTTCAAATCAAACTCCATGATTGATTTTTGCAATAAGTATAACATAAAATTGGTCCATTCCACTCCTTACTATCCCCAAGGAAATGGGTTAGCAGAATTGTCCAATAAAAGCCTCATGAGGATTATCAAAAAACTACTTGCAGAAAACAAGAGGTCATGGGATTCCAAGTTATAATTTTCCCTATGGCCTGATCGGATCAGTAATAAGAATGGAACTTCCCCTTTCCAAATGGTGTATGGAACATAGGCTATTTTCCCAACTCAATTGGGTTTACCTGTTCTTAAATTTCTGCAAGAGGAGTTAGAAGAACCCAATGATATTCAAAGGAGAGTTTTTGAGATGATAGAGGTTCGGCAGGCTAGAGAAAAGATGGATCAGAATGTTGTTGTTCATCAGAGTAAAGTCAAAGCCACGTTTGATAAGGGAACCAAGAAGGATATTTTCAAAGAGGGAGATCTTGTATTGAGATGGGATGCTAGAAGAGAGGACAAAGCTAAGCATGGTAAGTTTGACAACTTATGGTATGGTCCTTTCAAAATAGCCAAGGTCATGAATAACAATACTTTTCTCTTAACATAATTTGGATGACACTGAGATTTTTGGAGGCCCAGTAAATGGGAGATTCATGAAGCATTACTTTCATTAAGATTTGTTAGAAAAAATTCAGTCTGTACAGTAGGTTTTCTTTTGAACTCAAATAAAGACTCCATATACCCAATGGAATTGTTTCTTTACAGTTTGTGTTTTAAATAAAGGATGACAGAAGATGGAAATTAGAGAATGATCTTAAAGTTTCCTCATGAAACTTTATCCCCAGAAGGAGCCAATGTTAGTCTCTAACTCTGTTTTTGATTAAGTGAGAGTCCCTAGTCCTTGTCCCTACTTATGTTTTTTTGTCAAAACTTTGTTTTTACCTCTTGATTTAAAAGGTCATTCTTTCCTATTTGTATTGCACTTTTAAATGATTTTTGGAGTTTTAAAGGTTTAGGATTTGATATGATAAATCTTGTCACATCACTTGTCCATTCATTATTTGAATTTTCAAATTTTTGCCAAGTCAGAAAGGGCGCTACAGGAATAGTGTTATTCCTGCAACGCTAGGAATAATCATAGTTTTACATGCACCACCTTGCCCTGATCACGTCATAATTTCTCAAAACATGATTAGAGGATCTGCATGCCTCTTCATGATCTATTTTCGGGTTGATATTGCAATAATAACAACTACATACGAGGGATTGAGTTGTACCCGTCACACCTGCATCAAATCAACATATTTGGATATCATAAACAGAATCATCACCTTCTATTTTACTGCGTCGGCTATTTTGTGCAGGGATCAAATCAAAGAAAGAAGTGATTTTTAGTTCTTAACATCCCACGGGAACTGAGAATTCAAACCATCAATTTTTTCAGATTTGTTTACGGGATCATATCAGTAGTATGGCACCAAAGAAGAGTGGCCAGATAATCAGACTAGAGCCTGAAGGCACGGAATTACTCGAAGCATACCCTTAGATGGCGCAGAAGTTGAAAGATGCTAATTGGTTTGACTTTTTCACAACCTTCTAGGGCATGACAAACAAATTTCAATGGTCTTTGCACAGACTTTTGATGGCTTCAAAGCTGTAGTTGGGAAATTACTGATGCATGTGACTGAACATTCGATTGCTAAAGCATGTAGATTGCCAGTGTACAGGGAAAGGTGGTGGAAGAAGGAGAATGTGGTCATGGAATTTGTGAATCAGTTTCTAATTCCACAGAAAAAAAACCCTAATTGGAAAAAGGGAATACCACATAGCTAGGTAAAGAAGGAATGGCACACCGCTTTGTTAATCATCCACAGGTACATTACGTGTCAAGGCAGGTTTTCATTGGTTTATCTCTATCATATCATACTGTTAATTCATATTAACGGTGATTATCCTCTTAATTTACCCTACTTTATGCTAAAGAGTTTATCTAAAATGTCCAAGAGGGTGCAATCCCATCCTGCTACAGCTAAAGGCAGTCTCTTTCATCAGGGTTTAATTAGGACATTAGTAATCTTCTCTTTAAACGAAGTCCAGAGATCCTAGGATTGGTTAATCCAGTCTTTAAGAAACGATTTACAGTCAACTAAATCCAAAAATGTCAAAGGGAGGAAATCAGCCCAACAGAAACAGACTGGTAAAGCCACTGAGTTCTTAATTAAAAAAGAATCACCTGCAGCTAGGGTAACTTGGGCTAGCAAGAGGAAATTGCAAACTCAGCAAACCATTGGAGATTTGCTTGTAGGTAAAGATCGTAAGGAAGCTACCACTAGTCGAGGTAAGAAGTCTAAAACAAATGAAGACACTGACATATTTCCTAATCCAAATATAAAGAGAGAAATTGATGAAGATGAGGATTATACTATGAGCCCAGTTCAGACTCCAGTCAAGTAGAAACAAAAATCTACAAGTAAGAAGAATGCAAAAGGCAAAAAACAGAGCAAAAAGCCAACCCCTGTGCTTAAGTGCCCTAGGAGAAACTCCACCAAAGTTGCCAATAAATTTAGATTAAATTCAAAGGCCATGTTTCATCCGTTCCTTAAAAAAGAGAATCTTATAATTATAGAGGATAATTCAAAAGATTCCAAGACAAGCATCAAAAAACAGGCATAGACACCTTCTTTGCACAGAACTGAGAAAGAATCTAAAGACTTGAGGAAGAGACAAGAAAAGGGAAAACAGGTTGCTCAATACTCCAGGAGACCTGTGACAAGAGCAACCACTAAATCAACTTCAAAATCTAAATCTGTGTTTAGAGGTACAAATGTAGTTTCTGATAACAAAGATGATCCTTTTGCAGAACCAGACCAGATTCCAAACCTTCCAGAGACCAGGGATTCTGATAGCACTGAAGATGAAGATCATAGCTCTGGATTATCTTCAAAATATATGATTAAATTAGGAAAACCTCAAGTTGCTATAGACCTAAATCTACCTGCCCCTGTAAAGGAATATCCAGAGTTTAAAGTTAAAGTTAGAAAAGAAAAAGACAGAATTAAAAAGCTACAGGGTATGGTAAAACAATTAAAGAAAGAGAAAGCTCTGGTGGAGCAATGGAATGCCAGACAGTAAGAAAAGATACGGGATTTTAAAAGAAAAAGAAAAGAACAAAAAGCATTGCTTAAGGAGGTACGAGAATCCAATTTCAGGTTATATTGGCATAATGTTGTGTTAACAACCAAACTGAAGCAGAGAGACACCAAAGCCAGTGCATTCATTATACCATGATGGTTTATGAAGTTTTTTCCTTCAATTTTGAATGTTTTGATGATATTACTCAAGGAGTAAAAGATGAACAGTTCATTTCCTATATTTGGATCAAATGAAATTTTGATATTTTGGATGGAACAACTCAGTAAGATATGATTCCAAATTTTGTGGGATTTGCCAAGTTTTTGTATAAGATATTTTTGGGTTAGCTATTGAGCCTTCTACTATATTGGCATTATAAGTGCTCATTTGACTTGATTCTCCTAGGAGATAGGCATTGACTAGATCCTATTACAAACTGTAAACTAGAAAATAGGATCTATAGGCATACTCTGTGTACTTTAAATAGACACAAGAAATATTGTATGAAGGTCAATAAGTTGGGCACTCAGGGACCTATTTTTATTTTCACTTTAAGACAGTTTTTATTCCACATTGATACTAAATGGCAAAGGCATGTTGATGATCAGATTTTCTTTCATTTCATATTCTATTCATTTTCTTACTTGAAGTCATTTTTATGTTGTAATACATTGATTTCTTGATCTTAAGTAACACAGTGAACACTTTACTGTTATTGTTTATTATCAAGATTTGCCTTCAAGTACATGTTCTTGTTTCTCAATTATATTTTGAAATAAGAAATATATATGGGGTTGACAAATTGAATGCTCTCATATTTTCTTACTTTATTTACCTTATTGTTTGATCTATTAATGTGACTACCATTTATTAAATCAGTGGGATGTTTTATGGCTTTACATTGAGTTATATGTTTATTTGAATCCTTGAACCAACTTTCAACCACTTTCTAAAAATCTATTCATAAAACCCTTAAAATACCATTGCAATAACCTGATGATGCCCTAGCTTGCCCTCTCACAGTCAAGTGCAACTTTAGGGACTAACAGAAGCTATGACCATCATACTAACCTTTGGTCAAAATTAAAGTCAAGGTATTAGATGGATTAAAGTTGAGATCATAGAGTTTATTCTCTAACCCCACTTTCTGTCAAGATAGCATGTTGTCTTAGTACAGAAGACAGGTTGAAGAAAGCACTTGTCATCTTGAGTCAAGGAGACTTGAAAGAAAAGCAACAAACTGATTCTTGAGGACAAGACTCCAGGTTCCAAGTTTCATTACTTAAGTTGATAAGATTCAAAGTTGCACGTGACAAAGTTGATAACTACCACATTACAAGTAAACACTATAGTTGAGATAGCAGTCTTTTAAAAGTATTATGCTTGGTAGCATGTGAGCATATTGAGATAAATGCTTAATGTAATCATTTACCATATACAACTAACATCTCTAGGAGAAACGTCTTGTGTTGGTTCCAAGTTACCATGGATGAATGTTTGATCACAACACTAGAAGAGTGTTGATGTCCTTTCGTATTGTATTTCTTACTTTTGATCTTTGTTTCAGACAGGTCACAAGTGATAGCTCTAAAGGAGCTATTGTGACGATTATTCGTGCTATTGTTTTATTTACTCTTATCAAAAGAGTATTATTCTTGCTTGTTGTTTTGTTGACCTTGGTTCAGGTGATAACCCTGAGGAAGCTATAGTGAAGGTTACAGAAGGCAACAGATTAGATGAGGCATGAAGCAGACTACCCAAGTCGTGTACAGGACGGTATACATCCATCTACCAAAGGAGAAGAAGAAGAAGTTATTTTTGAGATCCAGAGTATCTCATATGAAGATTGATTATAAGGAGCATAAGGCTTCAAAGATGACCAAACATTAGAACAAGAACTCACAGAAGACTTGGTCAAAGGATAATGAAGTCACCTTGACGAGAAGCAGAACTCGTTTGAAGTCTGACTCAACCTTTCATATTTAGACTTGGTATTCAACACCAATTATACCCCATAAGAGATGATGAAGTCCTTGCAGAATCAGAAGAAATCGAGAGTAAGTTTGATCTCAGAAAGGATCAAATGAAGAGACAACTTCCAGTACTGGGAGACAGATGCCATGAGAAGATTAGATCATAGCTTCAGAAACTTCTAGGAGATATGAAATCTCCTGGGAAGATTCCCTTGTTTCAGTGACAGAGAAGGAAGCTAGTCAGAAAGGCTAGGATATGGATTTTTCCGTGAGACTAGAAGAGAAGTCAGTATTGACTTCCAATATTGATCTAACAGATGAAGCATGTTGCAGATGTACAAAGCCTAATGTGTGTCCAGAGGATTCTCCCAACAAGAGGGAAAAGACTATGACGAGACACTTACTCCAGTAATTGAAGAAATAGTTCCAGTATTCATGAAGACAACCATGATTATATAATATGAGATGTAGGGGGAGCAATCCCCATATTTAAAATTGAGTGGCAGTTGATGCAGTACATTAGTTGGGCCATGGAAACATGACTACACTAGCAGATAGAGTTACCTCCATGAAAGAAGAAGAGCTACCTTCAGTATCATTTATTGAGCCACTCTCAGTTTCAGATGAAGTTGTTGCCATGATGAAGTAGAGTTACTCTCAGATTTCAGCAATCATAGTGAAAATGGAGCAGCCATTCTCAACTTCAGAGCAACTGCAGGTGCAGAGTCCTACTTCCAGAGGAACAGTTGCAGAGAGAGTAGAGGACATACTCCAAGACAGTGACACAGATAGTGCTTTGCAGAAATCACATAGAGCTAACACAAGATTGTGCAAATTGAGTTGCAGCTGAGCAAGTGTACCAGATTGGTACAAAGTAATGTGAAAAATTTGATTTGAAGTTGAAGACGGAAAGACTCGTGTCTACAAATTGAAGCAAACTCCAAGAGCTTGGTGTGGCAGGATTGATAGTTTTCTGAAGAGTTTGGGCTCTACCAAGAGTAAAACTGATTCTAACCTTTACTTAAAGGTTATGAATGATGAGCCAGTTATATTGTTGCTACTATATGTAGATGATGTATTCTTGACAAGATGAAGAAAACCTCATCACGAATTGCAGAAGAAGCTCGCTATAGAGTTTGATGAAAGACCTAATGCATTATCTCTTAGGTCTTGAAGTTTGGCAGAGCCCAGAGAAGATCTTCCTTCACCAAGCGAAGTATGCAGTTGAAATAATGAAGAAGTTTGACATGCTGAAATGTAAATCCATGAACACACCCATGGAAATGAAGTTGAAGCTCTTGGTTGATACCTCGTCAGAATTGGTTGATGCTACTTTGTACAAAGAGATTACTGGTTCGATAATGTATCTGACGAATACCAGGACAGATATATGTTTTGCCTTGAGTCAGTAACTGGTGGAACCCAGACGTGTTCACCGTGAAGCTGCAAAACATGTGATGAGATACCTTAAGGGTGCGTTGAATTTTGGTCTATGTTATGCTAGAAATCATGACTTCAGATTGTATGGATATACTGATTCAGATTGAGCTAGAAGTGTTTATGATAGAAAGAGCACTTCAGGATGTTGTTTCAGTCTGGGGTTAGCCATGATCTCATGGCAAAGTAAGAAGCAATCAAGTATTGCTCTCAGCACGACAGAAGTGGAATATATTGCAGCATGTTCTGCCAATTGTGAAGCCATATGGCTTCGGATGTTGTTGACAGATCTATTTGATCTGGAGATGGAAGCCACTGTGATCCTATGTGATAACCAAAGTTGTATAAAAATGATGTGTTCCAAGATGAGTCAAAGCACATAGAGATTCGATATCACTTCATTCATGATATGATGCAGAAAGGAGCTATAAAGCTCCAATATGTCGGCACAAATGAACAGGTTGCAGATGTGTTGACCAAGCCTCTGTCTCGTGTGAAGTTTGAGCACTTTCGAGACCAACTTGGTATAGTCCGAAAGGACCTCCCTCAAAAGGGGGAGTAGTGATGATGATACTATGGTATCCTGACCAATAGCGGGTAGCTCAGTTAGGATTTTATATCCTAGGGGACTGATCATCCTTGGACAGATCTGAAGGGTCTGTAAAGACGGGCTGTCAGAGTACTTGTGCATGTATATGCTAGCTTTGGTCAGTAGTGGTAGCTCTGTTAGGATTTTATATCCTAGGGAATCTTTTTGATTCTTGGGCAGATCCTTTGGATCTGTCAGAGTACCACAAGATGTTGATGCCATCCTTGTGCTAAAGATTTCTAGCTTCGTGTTGATGTTGTTGTGATTCCAACCTCGTGCTGAAGATTTCCAGCTTCGTGTTGATGTTGTGATGCCAGCCTCGTGCTGAAGTTTTCTAGCTTCGTGTTGATGTTGTTGTGATGCCAGCCTCGTGCTGAAGATTTCCAACTTCGTGTTGATGTTGTTGAGATGTCAGCTTCGTGTTGAAGATTTCCAGCTTCGTGCTTATGTTGTTGAGATGCCATCTTCGTGCTAATGTTTGTTGAGATGTCAGCTTTGTGCTGAAGATTTCAATCTTCTTGTTGATGTTGTTGAGATGCCAGCTTCATGCTGAAGATTTCCAACTTCGTGTTGATGTTGTTGAGATGCCAGCTTCGTGCTGAAGATTTTCAGCCTAGTGTTGATGTTGATGATGCTCCAGCCTTCGTGTTGTGATGTTGTTGTTGTATCAGCCTTGTGATGTTATTGATAATGATGATGTATTAGTGTTGTACTAATCCATGTTGATGCAGATGATGATGCCATTCCAGCCCCTTGTTGTGCATGATGATATTGATGATGAGAAAAACTTTCGATGATTTATAGATATGTCGGTTAGTGTTCCAAATGTTGTTGATGTTGTTGCCCTCTCTCTCTCCTGATGATGTTGTAGAATACCCTTCTAGTTAAGAGGGAGTGTTGAAATATTGTAATTGCAAAGAGTATTTTATTTATTATTGAGTCATTATTCATTAGATCAATCCCCTTTTGTCGACTGATCATGTCGGGTATTGTAATTGACCAAATCCCCTTTTGCGGATTCGTAAAACCCTAATTGTATTATGCAAATTAAGAAGTCGGCCCCCAGGCCTAATTAAAGTGGTTTTAAACACTAAGAAAACAAGTCGGCCCTGCTCAGCGAAGAGACACCTTTCCAGCACCTGCTAGCTTGTATAAATAAAGGAAGTCGACACCTCATTATCTCACTCACTCATTCACTCATCAAGTGCGCAAGTTTGGAGAGTTGAAGTTGGGAGAAGAAGGAAGAGAGAGGCGCATTGCTCAGTGTTGGATATTCCCTAGTGTTTTGGTTTATTGTCTTGGCATTGTATTGGCTATCTATATTAAGGAAGTTTTGTTGGGTTTTCTCCCCCATGAGGGTTTCCTAGGATAAATGTTTTGTATCTTGTGATAGTGTTTCTCTCAGTGATCCTACCTATGCTATGGTTATCTAGTAAATTGAAAAGAAACCTAATAATAGCTCAAAACTTAACAGAAAATGTGTCCCTCACTGAGAGGGAATAGCAGCATCAGAAGACATTCTCCAATGAGAGGCCTTAAGTGGCCACCTTGAAGCTAGCTAGGGAGATTTGGAGAAACAACTAGTCTTGTGAGGTATTGACAAAAGCCAGGGGGAACGTACAACCTCTGTGAGTCAAACCAAAAGTGAAGACGAACGAGATGCTATATGATCTTGTGAGTCGAGCCAAGGCAAAGGTAGAAGCCTTGTAAAGACAAAAGTCAAGATGTAAGTCTAATGCAAAAGTCAGGGGTAATGTATAACCTCTGTGAACATAGACAGTCTATTGCAAAACTCAGGGGGAACGTACAACCTCTATGAGCATAAACAGACTAGTGCAAAAGTCAGGGGGAACATACAACCTCTGTGAGCCTAGTCAAGTCTTGTGAGCTTTGTGTGTCAAAGCAAAAGTCAAGACAAGGAAATGTGAAAAGTTCTCCTAAGTCTTCATGATGAGATATGAGTATTCGTTAGGGACTGGGCACCCCTAACTGAAATGACTCTAGCAGTTGACCATTATTAAGGAGAACTGAATGATCACATTTCATGATCCTTATCTGCATAAGGTTACGAAGCTTCTTGTGATATATTGATCCTGTGTGGATGTCAACAAGTCAATAATCATGTGCAATGACTAGAAAGAATTGTGGATGTGGATACCTGAAGAATACCCTCTTTGCTAAGAGGGAGTGTTAAAATTTGATGCAGCTGCAAAGGATATTCCTTAAGCAACCCCCTTCAAGTTGCCCCCTTTCCTAAACCGCCCTCCTCTAAAGGTCGGCCACCTAGCTAAGTCGGCCACCTAACTAGGTCGGCCACCTATCCTAGCTAGGTCGACCACCTACCCTAAGCTAAGGCAACCCTAACCTAAAAGGTGACCCTAACCTAAAGCTCCTAACCTAGACTCTTTGCTATATAAAGAGAGGGAGGCACCCTCTTCTCTATTCATTCTTGATATCAGTTTTACATATCAGTTTTTCATAAGAGTTCATTACTCAATATTCTGAGGGAGCAGCTAGCATATTCTAAGGCAGCAGCTAGGCCAATTTTGGGGCAGCAACCCGGAAGAAAATAACATAGTTATGGGGCAGCAGCTAGAAGGAGAATAATATTGTTCTGAGGCAGCACACAGAAGGCGGAGTATATAGGTTCCAGTGGACAGCAACTAGGAGGCTTTTCTAAGGGTTGTTATTTCTGTTCTGGATAGCAACTAGAACGTTTTGTTGATACTTCAGTTTTGAAGCAGCAATTTTCTCTGTTCTGAGGCAGCAAAGTAACTCTGTTCTGAGGCAGCAGAGTAACTCTGTTCTGAGTCAGCCTTAAGGGCAATTCTAAGTCAACAACAGCTACAGCAATAGCTACAGGTCTGAGGGTAGATCTGAGTAGAGGCTCAGAGATATTTAAAGACACAGAGACAGCAGTAAGTGTTACTGGCTTATCTTGTTCTAGAGAAGTCTTGTATTGTCATTGTACTTGTTTGACTGATAATATATCACAAGAAGTTTGTTGGGTTTTCTTCCCCTTGAGGGTTTCCCAGGATAAATAATTGTGCACTCTGTGATTGAATTTTCTTATGCTTCAGTTTATCTATTAAAGGTTAAAAGAACACTACTGTGAACTACTATTATCTGTCAATGCTTGAAAATTAACAAAGGGAAGAATACAAGAAGAGAAATAAAAAAAGACATCATGCCCATGCAGCTCAAGATGATGAGCCACCCACAAAGATGATTAAAGAAAAGATTGAAGACTATGTTTTATTCTCTGCCCTCTCAGGATCTGTGACACCTGGAGAGGATACTTGGCTCATAGACAGTGGTGCCTCTAAGCACATGACAGGTCAGAGAGACATTCTCTCTAGCTTTACAGAAAAGAACTTTCCCCAGAAAGTTACACTCAGAGATGATTACCAGTACCCTATCAAAAGAGCAGGAGAATCCACCTACAAACTTGATTCAAGGACCCCGATGAAAATGAAAGATGTACTATATGTACCAGGTTTGACAAAGATCTTACTTTCTATCTCAGCTTTAGATAAAAAAGGTTTCAGGGTTGCTTTCATAGATGGTGAAGTTCTTATGTGGCCTAAAGGAAAAACCATAGAAGATGCAATTGTCATTGGAACAGAAGAAGGTGGCTTGCATAAATTAAAAGGTCACTCAGATGCAGCCTTGACTCACTCCATTGAGAATCCATGTGAACTTTGGCATAGAAGACTAGCTCACATCAACTACAAAGCCTTACCATATGTAAGCAAGGTAGTTACAGGTCAACCAGAATTCAAGGTTGATCATGAAGGTGTGTGCAAGGAATGTGCACAAGGAAAGAACATAAAGAATCCTTTCCCAAAGAGCGACGGTAAAGAAGAAGGAATTTTGGAGCTCATCCACTCAAATGTATGTGGTCCAATGCCATCAACCTCTCTTAGTGGGTATGTGTACTATGTGTCATTTATTGGTGATTATTCTCGCAAGACTTGGGTCTATTTCTTGAAATCAAAAGATAAAGTATTGGGAAAGTTCAAGGAATTCAAAGCCTTGATAGAAAATCTCTCTGAAAGAAAAATCAAGATACTCAGGTCAGATAATGGAGGAGAATACACCTCAAAAGAATTTGTAAGCTTTTGCAAAGATGTCGGGATTAAGAGGGAGCTCAGCACTCCCTATAATCCTCAACAAAATGGTGTAGCAGAAAGAAAGAATAGAACTATAATGGAAGCAGTGAAGACTATGATCCACAATCAAGATCTTCCAATGCACTTATGGGCTGAAGCAGCAAGAACAACAGTTTATGTCCAAAACTGATTATCCCATAGTGCACTTGGATTCAAAACACTGGAAGAAATGTTCTCCGGAAAGAAGCCAGAAGTAAGCCATCTCAAGATATTTGGCTGTCCAGTGGTTGTACACATTTCGAAAGAAAGGAGAACCAAGTTGGACCCTTCAGGAAAGAAGGGAATATTTGTTGGATACTGTGAGGTCTCTAAGGCCATCAGAATTTACATAAAAGGTTACCATCATATTGAGATCAGTAGAGATGTAACCTTTGATGAAGATACAGCACTCAAGAAATCAAGGAGATGCCAGCTTGAAGAAGTATATGAACAAGAACTTGTAGCTCCCAGAGTTGCAGAACCAGTGAGGGAAGTTACAGTTACCCCTGATGATGAGATTCAAGAAGTTCATGATATGATAGAATCTCAAGAACCTCCCAAGATGACGATCTCTCACAAGAGAAAGCCAGCGTGGGCAAGGGAACTCATTCAAGATAGAGAGAAGTATGGTGCCCCGGAAGGAACCATGAGACAAATCAAGAAACCTAAGCCATTCTCCAGTTATATGGCTTTGATATGTGATCTCATAGAAAACAAACCTACTTGGTTTGAAGAAGCCATTCAGAAGAAAGAATGGGCGGATGCCATGACAGAAGAATACCAATCCATTATAAAGAATATGTATGGGAAATAGTTCCCAAACCGAAGAACAAAGATGTGGTATCTTCCAAATGGTTATACAAGATAAAACATGTTGCAGATGGAAGTATTGAAAAACATAAAGCAAGATTTGTAGATCGTGGCTTTTCTCAAAAGGAAGGCATTGATTATGAAGAGATGTTTGCTCCTGTAGCTAGATACACTTCTATCAAAACA
>JASDQU010094803.1:2292-21977 GCA_032191745.1 Picea mariana | reverse complement strand
AAGTTTTAGATCGGGGACATGGGACTTCAACAAATTTGTGTCATAGTGAAGACAAGAAGGAAACTCATGAAGTCCTAAAAGGATCCTAGTCATCGATCAGGAAGGGGAAATGTAGAGGAAGGAGAAACCCTTCGATGTTTCGACAATCTGAGATATTTGTGGAAAAGGCATTGTGGAGAAATCATTGAATCTCAAAGTGTGAAAGAGGTGGATATTCGTTGATCCAGTGGAGGAATAGGATCCATCACATCTAATCTTTTTTGATGCCTGACACTTTGCAAGTGTTGTGTGTGTGTTGGTGTAGCCAAAAATTGTCAAAGCCTGAAACAATGAATGTTGAGTCGTCGATCTTGGTGCTTCTTGAAGACCATTGATCTGTCCGCTTAGTGTTCAACAGTTCGTGGATTTTTCATTTAGAGATAAAAAGGAATAAAAACGTCTCGAACTCCTGAAAAATTCATGGATTGAAGGTTTGGCCCACAATTTAGGCCCTCAGTCTCTGGGGAGGCTTTGTCAGTGCTCAGGGACACCCAAAAAATAAAATTTGCATTCGGGAAGAAGGATTATGAATCTGTGTGTTGAGATTTTGGGATCAGAGGGAGCTTGTGAGATAATTTCAGCTCTTGACTACAACGATCCTAGACAGGGAGGTGGCGTAGACCCTGGGAGAGGGTGGGTTCTACATCACATATGTTCTTGGAATATGGTTGATACAATCCATTGATGATATATTATGGTGTATTGTATTGTATTTATGTATAGGATTGATGTACATGGGTGTTGTGCATGCTTGGCACACAATATGGCACATGATATACATAGTTGTTGTTTTGTTCATGATTCTCTATTCATTTTTGACATATATTTTTCTTCATGATGTATGGTATGGCATGAATTTGATGCATCGATAGGTCCAAGGATCATCATAGGAAGAGGATATAATTCTTTATTGGTTGATCTATGTTCCAGTTGAGTAGTAACATTTGCAGCAAAAAAAAATTGCAGTGGTAGCATATTTTTCATCTTCTAGAGAAGATAGGGGGAGACATACTCACAAGGGAAGTTATTATTCTTCCCATGATTGGTTGAAGCAGTGTGATTCCAATAGGAGAGATGATTGGCAGCCATGCCATCAAAATTATATTAGAGTGATATGCCTTGTCCAAAGGAGGAGAGATTATTCAGAGGAACCTCAAAGGAATCCAGACATGGGGAACAACCCCAAGGAGAAAAGTACACTTTTCCATTGATGTTAAAGGGGGATATATATTCACATTGATGTGGAGATATGAACATTGATGAGGAGCAATGATCAAAGAGGGAGAATGATCATTTCCATGTCCAATTGCTTCCATCAACGATTCGTGTTGACATCATTGTTAGTGTTTCCATCAATTCCAAAGGGGGATACTTTTGTAATATGTTGTCATTGATGTCAAAGGATTGGTGTGTTGAGATGAACATTGATGAGGAGCCATGATAACAAAGAGAGCATGATAATTTCCATGTCCAAGTGTTTCCATCAATGATTGGTGTTGAGATCAATGTTGGTGTTTCCATCAATGCCAAAGGGAGAGACTGTTGTACTATTTTGTCATTGATGTCAAAGGATTTATGTCAAAAGGGTTGATGTGAAGCATTGTAATAGTGATGTTTTTGTATCATTGATAGATTTATTATTGGTTACATGGTCATTGATGTAATTTTTTTCAAAAGGTGTATGTCAAATGGTGTCATAATGATGTGTTGATATTAAAGGGAGTTGTATCATTGATTTCATGTCATGGTTGATAGAAAGAACAAAATGGATAAACTCAAAAGTGATCCCCTTATGGTGAAATCCCTCATAGGAATATGTTCTTGGATAAATTTCTCAAATTGGTCCCCTTATGGTGAAATCCCTCGTGGGAAGACACTTTGTGACATCCAAATGGTTAGTTGGTTGAGTATCCCAGCAGTGCGGTTAGGGGACCGAATTTTGATTGAAGAATAATGTAATGAAGATCAATGAATTTGCAGGAGAAACTATTCCATATGGATAGTATATGTCATGCCATTTTACATGATATGTGGAACGTCAAATAACTCCTCACGGTTAGAGAGTTATGGCCATGTGAAGTTGGAGAACCCTCATGAGTTATCTAGAAGCTTCTAGATGGTCAAAAAAGTCAAATTATTATAGAAGCTCCTAGAAGAAGTTGACCATTCAAAGTGGGTAGTCATGGGTTAAGTGGTTGAAACAAGAAAACAATTAAAAATAAATTAGTTGTAACTAGAAGTGGAGAGTAACTTACTATTTATGGATAAAGTGGTTGTAAGTGGAGAAAGTGGTTAGAAGTGGGTTAGCCCAAAAATAAGGAAGTTGGGTAAGTTGGTTAGAAGAACTCCTAGAGGAAGCTACTTGGAGAAGTATAAATAACATAGAAAGGGTCTCTTATGTGTAATGATCTTTGAGCATATTGAATATCCACTTGTGAAAGGTTACCTGAGAAGGTATTATTGATAGAGCAAATTCATAGCAGAAAAGTGCGGCAGAAAAATAGTGGCATAAGTATCACGGAAACAAAGCCACAACAACAGAATCACGACAACAAAACCATGACTACATAATCATAGTAGAAAAACCACGACAACAGTGTTGCGACAGGAAAAAGGGCGGAAACGGATTTGACAACTACAGAAAGTTGGCAGTTCGATAACCACATCATATTTGCATATTCGAATTGTTCCAATTTTTACATGGTATGGTATAGGTCTTGATGATTGCTATAGGATTAAAAATATGGTTTTGGCACATGGTTTTGTGTAAGGGTTTATGGTATTTGGTTTATGGAGATTATGGTGTATTGTTAGAGGTATCTTGTTGGTTAACTTGGTGATATTATGCATATGATTGAGACTTGACTTGATAATTGATCTTTGTGAGTAGACCAAATTTGAATGATGATATTTATGAGAAAGTTTGAGGTGATAGGTTGTGTTGTTCATAGTTGATGCACTTGTCTTGGTATAGACTGTTGGTATAGTTTGAGATATTACTTTCTATCTGCAAGACATGTCTTGTACTCGAGGATTGGATTCCTCTTCTTACTTGGTGCCGAGATCTGTAGGAGGGTATTGCATTGAGAGTTGGTTCTCATTTTAGTTGGTGCTAATAAACCCCAAGGATTGTAGGCCATAATACAAAAGAAACTTATAAATATATATGGTGTTCTTTGTGTTCTTTATTATGATTGTGCATAATTATTTACCATTAATATATGTCATTGAGATATGTTTACATGCAAGAAACTAAGTTCAAATAGAATTAAGGAGTAATGATGTTGTGAATGGTGATGGATAACTAAATTTTTGTAACAAGTTGTAAAAAGAACCTCACACTCATTCAACCCCCCCTCTCAGTGTGGTCGGTGTGTCCAATAGGTCCAAGTATCGAATTCACTGATCTTTGAGAACCCATAATTGGTTTTCATCAATAAAATACTTCAAATAACCAAATACATTGGCACATCACAATTTGGAGGTCCTTAATAATGAATACATGATCTCTATATACGCATATTCAAACAAATCACATGAGCCCCTTTACTATTAGGTTGACATTATTACCTATACATTTACACATTACATGTACATTTATCCCCATATATGCCCCTCCTTTGGGTGATATGATATAAATTTAACCCCATATATGCCCCTCTTGGGTCATAAGATTGATTCATAAAAGGATTGCATCTTACTCAATTGATCACCCTTATTCTTAATCTTTTCTTGTAATTCCTAATTATCTTTTTTAATTTGAATTTATTTTTCTTTATCTTAATTGAATTCATCTTCGATTTTATGTATCTCTCTCACTTTTAAGTCCTTAGTCCTTTTTTTTAGAAAAATTGTTCAAATAGTTCCCATCTGATATTTCATCTAGTTTCTTTGTCGATACTCCTTCACCACTTTCAATATTCATCATAAATATCAAAGCTTGTCCCAAATCAAGTATTACTATATTACTTTACCATCCTCAAACATTTTGTAAGTTTGATTTCATATCTATATTTATCTCTGCTAAAGTAATTTATTTCCATAAGTTCTAAATGGGGTCAACAATAAATCTCAAATTAAAACCTTAATGTTGAAAATAATGATCCAAAATGGCGATCATTATTTTTCCAACATATTATCCTATATTGTTTCTTTCAAAGACATTTTGAATCAACTCAATTGGACATTCCAATAATAATTTATGATAATTTTAAATTAAAATACATTTTAAAACCTTGATTTAGATGTTGTCTTGGTGTTCAACCTTTCTCTTGATGTATATCTGAAATTTTGGCACTTCTATTTTTGAAATTTTATTTCGTAGTATTTTGATGTCTTCTCTACAATGCCATATGTTTTACCAAAATTTGATGTTCGAAGTAAAAGTTTTAGTAACTTTCCCAAAACTTGTTTTTTTTTCCTTTTTCAAAGAGTGAACTTGTATGATATGTTGTGTCTTCGTCAATCCTTACCTTAAAAGTATTTAATTAGTTATGTTCTTAAAAGGCTACAAAATTCTCAGAACTAATTATTGTCTCTTTTTATTTCCCTAAGTGTTGCTAACACATGAGAATTTGGCTATCATATAAAGGTTTCCTTTTAAGATTATAAACGGGATTCACCCTTGTATCTTTTAAAACAAATACAAACTTATTAATACTTGAAGTTTTGTAACTTTGGGTAAATGTAGATCGTGTAATGGAGAAAATAATTTAAGGGTTTTTTTTTATAAAGATCAAACATATATGCTATATCGAATGCTAACGTTGGTGTACCCAATATTTTGGTAAGAACATTAAGCTCAATCCTTCTCAACTTGGACAACAATTGTTTTGCGAGGGAAGGGACATGTATTCATTCATGGCTCAAGTACATATTGTCATGTCCAACCAATCCATTAAAAAGTCCGATCACCCCAAATTTATCGCATCACATGGCTGGCTGAAAGGAAATTGAATTTCTCGAGGTGATATATGAATTTTGGGCTCGAGGTACCAGTCACTCATGTAACGACTAGGTTCTCTAACATTTCCCCATATTCATTTTTTTAATTGTTTCCAGGTCACTCATGTAACGACTAGGTTCTCTAACATTTCCCCATATTCATTTTTTTAATTGTTTCCAGGAGTCTTTCCTCTGGAACAATAGAGAGATTTTATCTTGCTCCTCTGTAGCAGGAAATATTGGTGGTTAAAATGGTGGAAAGCCTCATAAGAATTATGGTCTCAGCCTTGTTATGCATCACTATGTTCGAAATAATCATTACAGGTAAGGAAAACTTTTCCCTTACCAGAAAATAAAAAATGGTTTACTTTATTAAGACAAAGAAAGGGCGGTCTTTAGTCTACTTATTTCATGGCCAGTTGTCGTTGTTCTTTTAATTTATTTTGGAAAGAGTACAGATAAATTTGTCATATAGTTTATGATAGGTCGATTACTAGATTCTAGTAACTGTTATTTATTCTCTTTCCTTTCTACGAATTTGCCGTTTGTTTTCGGGATCGAACTAGACCATCACTAGATGATTAACCTCAGTCTTTGGAAAGAGGGTTTTTATCCTTAATGTTCACTTCCTTCTCTCCCTTCAGTTACTGGAATATATATATTGTTCCATGAAGGAGGGTTATCTCTTTAATATTTACTCTCATAATGCAGGTAACCCTTTCTTCTACGAAACATAGTATTATAAATTTGTCGTCGGTTAAATTTTAGGGTAAGACTCTCCTTTTTCTTTGTAAAGATATTTATATAAATAATGTATTGTAATACCCTCAGGAATCCCATACGAGAGTAATATTTGGTTGTAATCCTCAAAATATATATATATATATATATATATATATATATATATATATATATATATATATATATATAAACAATTCTCCTATTAGAAACCTTTCATATACTAACGCATGTTCTGTGGAAACAGAGACAAAGGAGTTATAGTATTTCATTTATTTCTTCGTCATTGTAGACTCTGCCTCTATTTTATTTGGTTTTCCTTGTTCAATACTTTACTGTTTAGAATGTAGGTGGACTAAAACTAATGATTGTTCTCTCATGAATGTGCGATGGAACCGATCATTCGTTCTAGGTCATCCTCTTCCTCCGCACTCCACATCTATTCCAGAAGTTCGGTTACCGAGACTAAGCATTTTATCAACTCTGAATTCATACACAATAGAAGTTTTATCCATAGGAAAATTGTTGTGTGGATATGTTCTATAGGATTTACTTCCGGTGTTATCGGTTCAACTCACAAAATATCAGTGGTTCGTCAACATTTTTATTTATTTATCTCTCGTCTATTCTTTTTATGTTTATACCAACTTTAAATAGGGTTTCTATGATATATGGTGTAACTCTGTCTTATAGGTACAACAATATCACCATGGATTCGCAAATAAAAAATCAACTTGTGAAAGGTACTCAGGTTCCTCTTTCTGGGAAACACATGTCCTACATTTATTAACCCCCCCCAAAATGTGGACGTGTTTGTTCTATTTCTCTACTATTGTTCCAATCGAAAATCCAATAAATTCTCCGTTCTTTGTATCAATTGTTTTAACTCCATATAGGATGGTGTTTTATTTAATATAATATCTGGGAGTTTGTATAAAGGTCTCCATATTACAGGATAACTCATATGTATTGGTACATAGGAATATCCCGTGATAATTTTTTATTATTAATACAAGCATTTTCCTATATTGTGTTTTTTGAAAATAATATAACTTACAAATATGGGAATAATCTATAACACAGAGCTTAAATAAAGTCTTCTCACAACATGTTCTTTTATTCAAGATAAAATGTTTAGTCCTCTTACTACTATTGTATTTCAATAGCTTATCATTGAAAATTTGCATTGATATACAATTTATTTTCTGATTGTTTAATTTTGTAGCTCTTCTTGTTCACCAGAGTTTTCACAGGGACTACTCTATGTATTCATATTTATACAATAGAAATAACAGAAAACCACTGATTCACTTCCACCCTATAGAATTAGTAAAGTATGTTCTTGTATTTTCAATGCATAAAATATTCTAATAATATATGGTTGTAGGGTATTTAGAAAACATACTACTTTCTTTGGTAATTTCCAAAGTTTAAGACCTTGTATAACTATATAGAATTGTTTAAAACTTCCTTTTCTTGGGATTTATAACTAGATTACATAATTCTAGATTACATAATTCCATGTTGAGAGATATACGAATCGAAAAATTACTATTTAGTTTCTTCACATACATACATCTATATGGATCCAATTGTGTACCATACATATAAATTTGGTAGCTACATGAAAATCCATAAACCCAACATGACTGATAACTATTCATCCGAGATACATCTAAATAGATCAATTTCTGTAGCTAAATGCAATTCAATATCCAATAGGAGTTAAAAGAAGTCAAATAAAGAAACATATTTGTAACAATTATGCCGGAAAAAAATGGAACAATAACATTCCACCCAACTGTAGATGCAGAACAACCAAGATTACTTGTCTTGATCACCCCCTAGCCTGATCATGACTCCATAAGATAAAATTGAGCTTCACTACTTAGCCACTATGTTTTTGTATAGTTCAGAAAATCATTTTCCTAACACTGCTTGTGCTCACATAAAAAGTATTCATCTCCATAACATACTAAGAAGTGTCCTACCTCACAGATATGTTGTATATATTTCATTTCTCATTTCCTATGACTTTTCCATCCATTTCCCTCCTTGGGAAATTTGCATCTTTAAAAATCCCTAATTTTTAGAGGCTTTAAGTGAGATAAGTCAACTTATGACACTTGTAAAAATTAGCTCTGAGTTAACTCAAACATGTTCCCCACTCATGGTGTCATATTTATCTACTTTTAACCTAGTTGTTCCACCTATTTCCAACATTTAATTTATTAAAAATATATGTCCCATACATTTTTCCATAACAAGAGAATAGTTGGCAAGCCAAACTCTTTTTCAATAGTCACAAAAATAGTAATTACATGCCTTAATAATTTCAAATACGAATATCATAAATGGAAATTTATTTTTAAAGAAAAAATATTAATATAAAATGTTTTATTATTTGAGGATGTAACATCCTCTCCCCCTTAAGTATAACATTGTCCTTAATCTTAGTATTTACCTCAATTCATCACTTGGAACATAGTTGGATACAATTTCATCATTTCATTCTCCAACTACCAAGTAGCCTCCTCGGGGCTAAAGTGATTCCATTGCACTTTTACTTGGGTGATCGATATGTTCCGAAGTATTGTTTATTTCCTCTCCAAAATGAATAGAGCTTCCACTTGGAACTCGCTTTCTAGTTCTACTTGCACCATGTTCCAATCAATGATGAGGGTAGGATCATGAATATATCTTTTTAATAATAAAATATGAAAAACATTATGAACTTTTATATTGGTAGGGAGTCCTAGTTGCTATGCCACTGGTCCGATTCGAGTTAAGACATCGAATGGACCACAAAACCTTGGCGTAAACTTGGAAAAATTCCCTAGTTTTAATGAACTCCTTCTTGCTTTGACCTTAAGTTATACATGTTCTTCAACATTAAATTCTTGATGTTTTCTTTTCACATTTTCATAGTTTTTCTGTCGATCTTGCACCACCTTTAAATTTTATTGTACCTTTTTTACCATATCTTCAATTTGTTGGAGCATTTCTGGTCGAGCCATGATTCCGTCAGCCAAATTATCCCAACCGATTGGGTTGTACATTTAATTCCATATAAAACCTCAAAGGGGATCAATTTTTCTTATGCCCGATACTCGTTATTGTATGTGAATTTGACTAAGTGTAGATATTCTTCCCACTAAGCTGGTTGTGTTCTTACGTACATTCACACAATATCTTTAGTAATCTGGTATGCACATTTCATTTTACCATCCATTTGAAGATGGTAACTTGTTCTCAAATTCAAATTAGTACCAAAACCTGCAAACAATTCTTTCCAAAAATTTGAGGTAAACTTAACATCTCTATATGATAACACCATTTCAAGTTATTAATTGCTTTGTAAGTAGATTTCATAGGGATGAAGTGTGCACACTAACTCTACTTATCAATTACTACCATGATTGAATTGTTTTTTCTTTGAGTATTAGGAAAACCTCTAATGAATTGGACTGAAATAACTTCCCATTTCCATTCTGGTATAGGTAGAGGTTGTAAAATACCTATCGGATGTTGATGTTCAACTTTCACTTGTTGACAATCTAAGCATCTAGATAAATATTCAGTTGTTTCATATTTCATATTAGGCCAATAAACTATTTTCTTAGGAATGTTATCATTTTTGATATCTTGGATTACTAGAATAGGGACTTTTATGTAGCTCATTCAAGAGAATCATCCTCATTTCATTAGAATTAGGTATATATTATATGTTCTTGAACCTTAATAGTCCATTCTTGTCAATGCTTAAATCTGTACTGTTCAAATTTCCATCATTTTTCTGTTGTTATGTATTCTACATCATTTCATCTTGCATATTTGATTTTTTCCTCAATATAACTTTTTGTTTTGCTGATAATTACTTCATATAATTCATTAGTCCCTCGACTTAGTTCATCTGTGACTTTATTTTCCTTTCCTGTAATGTGTCACACTTTGAAATCAAAATATGTAATATCCTCAAATTATTAGAAAATAAATTCCAGACTGAAATTAGAAATAAATTTCCATTTATGGAAATTCAGATTTGGAAATAAATTACCATTTATGGAAATGTAACAAACCCAATTGTTATGACACCCAGCGAAGCCAAAAGTGAAAATGTTTTCTTTAAAACAAGATGACAACAATGATTATAGCTAAACAACACATCTGACGGGGAGCACCACGTCCGCAGAACAGGAAACAAAAAACTATGACTCACGCACTAGCACAATGAGAACCTGGACAAAACATGCGTAAATCAAAGGTAGAAACGACTACCTATTGGACACAATCACGACAATGCCTACAAGATAAGGGAAAACATCCAGAATCCGAACACAACGGTTTCGACGGTCAGCAACTACAACCTCTAAGGCGTGCAACCAGAAGCACAAATACATTATTACCCAAGAGCTAACAACAATTTCAACGACAATTCCCACAACGGGAAGCCTAAACTCCAGCCAAGTTATCAATGCCTCTATCCCCCGAGGCATGCGATGATCGCCTCATCAGGAATTAGTTCGTCGCTAGGTGATTGGTGTGACAACTTTTTAAGGAAATATACTAATAAAATAAAATAAGAAAATAAGAAAATTGATATAGTAAAATAATTATTTAATTTTTTTTTTAACTAAGATCATCCATAGGTTATAATAAGAACATAAACTATGATAAGGAAATAAGAAGTTTAATTTTTTTTATAAGAATTCAAATTGAATCCAACATCTTAATATGAAACTAAACATTTTAGTCTTCATAATATCTTTAAACATAAATACTCTCCTATCTTCAAATTATCTCAATTATAACCTAAAAACATAAAGACTATTCATATTCACATGAATAAAAACTTTATGAAGATAATCTTAATAATGCAACATTATTAACGAGAAAATAAAAGAAAGAAAAAATATTTTCCTCTTAAAAAGATAGATAGTAAAAAAAATCTAAAAATAAACTAACAAGTGACCTAGTGCTTATCACCATACAAGTAAAATTCAAACATCATAATAGAAATCCTATGATAGCCACAAGGATATAGTCAATCATTAATTCGTTATCAATGCAATGCATTCATTAAATTGCTGACCTTAAAATTCACTATCATTAAATATAAGTTGTTGTCCTGCCAACTGAATAAATATAATGAACCCACTATCTAATTATGCAGATAGGGTCTATCTAGTAAACATGCTATCAAATAATCTGTATAATAAATATCTCCATCTATTCTCTATAAAACAAGGAGCTATCTAGTCAAAAGAAATCTGCAACAATCACTGCTTGCAAATGAGTGGTTGTCTATATTATTAATGCCATGAAAATACTAGTTGTCAGGAATATCGTTTTCAAAAAAAATAATTGTTGTGTATCGCTATCATATAATAAAATTTTTGTCAATAGATGGGATGTTAGCAGTCAAAGGAGATATAATGAATTGATATTGTTTCATTAAATTCAAACGCCATCCAACAAATCGTTGTGCAATACACCTGCCATTCTGTTGCAATCAACGCAGAAGCACCTTGATGGTTGTCTAAAATAAACATTAATTCTATTTTCACTCAAAATGTAGAGGCATTTGGTTGTCTGTCCAACATAAATGTTAATTCTAATTTAATCAAAAGAAGAGGCGAAATGTTCGTTGTGTAACACTTATAGTTTCGTTGTGTAGATAAAGGTTGTCTAACACTTATAAAAATTCATTGTGGTTTATCCTTGGGAGCACTCTGACACTAAAACAAACACCCAGGCTCAAATTCATTATGGTTTATCATAAATCGTGGTCAATAAAAGGAAAAATTAATGGTTGATCTTAACATCATGTTTGTCGGGTTTCATCAAATAAAACAAAGCTGAGTTTTACATCAAAAATTCGTTGACTTTAACCTCAAGTTTGCAGTCAATAAAATGATAAGGAAAACATTGTCAGGAAGATTCCACTCAGTCATAAGATATATAAAAAAATAATGTTGTTTAAAGAAGGGTAAAATAGCAGTCTATGAATGATATGCTTCAATTTACAATACAGTGGAATAAACAACTCCAATACAAAAATATACAGTTGGAGGGCAAAATTTAGCAAAAACAAGTGCACACTCTTTGTAAAAAAACAAAATAAGGCCATGCTATGTGAAAACAAAAATAAACCAAGTAAAATCGCTAGGGGAAGGGCCACGAAAGTTGAAAAGGAAAAATCTGGTTAATGAGCCACGAGAACCATGGTGAATCTGTGGTGTAAAGGATGAGTAACAACTTCAAGATCATGGATAATCCTTCATAGAAAACGCAGAAGAAAACTACCTCCAGGAAACACATAATTAAACAGTCACCAGAACGCGCAGAGTTTCGACAATTGAGTCTCAGGGGTTTAACCAAGAATCAACAATTAAAATAGAAAGAAAAATTAAGTTTTAAATCAATAGGCTGCAGAGGTAAGTAAGGTAAATGATGCAACAAAAATATCCTTTGCTCATCATCCACGCACATAAAAGATGGGCATTAGAATATATAGGTCACTATGCATTGAAGTGACGATCATCAATTCATCTCTTGGCAGACTTCTTAGGTGTGGATTGATGAACTAGGGATGAGGACGAAGTCAAAATCACAAATCTTCACAAAAAATCAATAAAACCAATAGGACAGTCACAACATTCAGGGATCGAGTGCCAAGGGAATCAATTCAAGTAGGGAGATTAAGTCTATGGGGAATTTAAGTTCTCAATTAAAATTCTAAGTCAAACACCTTCTTTACATAGTTAAAAGTACAGAAATGAGATCGTAAAGTCAATAGTAAACTACCATGTAGAATAAAAGAAAGTGTATTGTAGCCCAAGGTGACAACTCTGAGTCATTGTCTCACACGCTCTGTGTAGCTCCCGCTTGTTAATCGATGAGACTTCACCGGTACCTCTAAGCCAATGCTAGAGTTACTCTTCTTTTCCCTTAGCCCCTCAGGCCGTAAAGGGGTCACACACACTAAACCAGAGAACAACTAGCACCCATCTCGCCTCGCAAGGCCGAGCTACCACTCCTCATCGAGATGGGTATCCCAAATTCCACAAGATAACTCATTTAGGTCTAAAATTCTGTAGCGTAATGTTACACATGAAATAAGAGATCTATCCTTCTCCTCCTCCCTCCTTTATATAGAGTTTCTAAGTCATTTCTTTCCCAATTTCCCATTTAATTTAATGTTCAATAATTTAATTCAGAAAAATCATCATCGTACATGTGTCACGCATCCCCTTTGTTGCACCAGAAATTAATTTCATTAATTATTGAATTACTCTTATTTCCCTCACCCACCTAAAATCATTCCTAGAATTGCTCCTAGGTGTCCCCATATTCCCTTACATATTTTAATGACTTACCCCTTTACTAAGTTACTAGTTGAGTTCAATTTAGAAATTTCTTAAAGGTAAGATACCTTACTAAGTTTGTCATTTTTCTTTTTCTCATGTTTCCCTTTCTCTTTATGTTTCCCCCTTTTCCCCTTAGTTTCCTAATTCTTTTAAATTTCACTCTTTCCCTTTTTATCTAAAACTCAAATTAGCAGTTGTAGGAAATTACCTTTTTCCCTTTTTTCTTTTTAATTAATAAATTTTCAATTGGCATAAGTAACAAAACAACTATTTCCCTTTTTGTTAAAAAAAAGTGATCCCCCAAAGTAATTTTTTTCTTTTTTATAAATTAATCGAATGGCTTACTTGCTTCTAGTCACATGTTTAATGATGATTATTAGTATTATTATTTTTTTTTCTACCACAACTATCACTTAGACCTATATTTGATTTTCCTAGGCTGGGCGACATTTTATTAGGGAAATTGATTTTAAATATTTCTTATCACGTTATTCATTATAAGGCCATCTAGGTTTAATGAATTATTAGTTAACAATGTGATGTTCCCTTCAGGATGCACTAGGTGCTCCAAGGGTGCCACTCACCTCATTTTGTTTCCCTTGCGCAACGTGCCCTTCAGGATGCACTATGTGCTCCAAGGGCTCCACTCACCTCATTATGTTTTTCTTACGCGACGTGCCCTTCAGGATGCAATACGTGATCCAGGGGTGCCATTCGTCTCTTGACTGACTTGGCAGACATAAAAAACCCCTGGAGTTAATACTCTGTTAGGTGATCTTGTGGGAGACTAAAGGCCTCTAAGGAATAAGGCCCATGCCTTATTTCATGCCCCTTAGAATCATTGTGAGTGACTGTCATAGTCTACCCTTATGACATTGTGGGTCTTCTCAGACTAGGTAATCATTAACCTACAATTCAAGCCACGACGAGAGTGCTAGTAGGTTGTGGCAGGGATACTGCCCACACCTCTCCCTCAATGTCTCTGGTAGTCATGCGTGACCCCTCTACTCCACGTGTGAGTCTGGTCAACAAGATATAGTCTGCCTGCATCATCAATGAATAAAGTCAAAAATAAAATCCATAATCATAACATCTAATCAGATGCACATATGTGATATATACAACAATCAAACCCGAATAGTCCTCTCCCTGACTCGATCGGGAGTCCAAGGGTTTCATCAATGCCTCTGCATCCACGAGGTCTAAAATCATGTACACTTAGGACAACATAACATATAATCACATCCATAATGCCTCATAATCATAATCAACAAACAATAGTATAATAATCTCGATCACTTGCAAGGAAGTGTCCTCAAAGAATAAGTTCGTTCAGTGCGCACAAGAGTGGAATGTTACATACACCCCTTCTTGGTCTAAACTTTGTCCTGATTTCTCACAGTATGTAAGTGCCGAAATCATGTGTATCATAGTATCAAAAGTATATCTATAAAAAAAAAATGGAAATTGTTGGCGTATAGCATATGCGTCCTGTCAGTTCGTTGAGTGCAGACTATAGTTGTCCCACTGGACCTTGACCTGATCTATTGTTCAACGTCATAGCTGTCGAATGCGGTGATCCAAGATGTAGATCGACTCAGCCGTGAGCACCCCGTCATCTGATACCTGCAACAAACTCATGTCAATAACATGTTTAGGATCAATAATATAATGTCTCAGAATAGATATGTCAAACACGTCGTGCATATGGCTCAAAGAGTTTGGCAAGGCTAGTCGATAGGCCATGGACCCCTTCCTCTCCACAATCTCAAGGGGTTCCATGAACCTAGGAGAGATTTTAGCTACATTTCCAAACTTGATCGAAATCTTATACAGTTTTACTTGAAAGAAGACTCAATCACCCACTTCGTAACTGTGGTCGACACAGTGCACATCAACATAACTCTTTTGTCGATCCTGTGCTTCTTTGATCATTTTTCTTATTGATTGCATTTGATCTTCCATTTATTGGATCACTTCTGGTCCTAGTAGGACCCTATCCTCAAGTTGATGCCAACTCAGAGGTGTCTAACATGGTCTCCCATAAAGGAACTCGAAAGGTGCCATCTTAATGGTGCTTTGGTAACTGTTGTAATAATCAAATTCTACCAGTGGCAAGAATTCTTCACAATGCTTATGTTGGTCCAGAATGTACATGCACAACATGTCTTGCAATATCTGGTTCGTTTGTTCAGTCTACCCATCAGTCTCTGGGTGATACGCAAAACTGAAGTTAAGTTGGGTTCCCAAGGCCTCTTGGAAACTAGTACAAAATCATCCAATAAACATCGATCCTCGATCAAATATAGTCCTCTTAGGCACACCATGCAGCTTCACAATATCACTAATAAAAACTCTAGCTATGCCAAGTGCCTGATACATCATATGCATAGGAATAAAATGAGCACTCCTCGTCAGAGTGTCGACTACCACAAAAATTGAGTCATGTCTCCCTGTCGTCAGTGGAAATACAATAATGAAATCCATCGAAATAACCTCCCATTTTAATTCTGGAATAGCGTATGCCTATAGTAATCCTATTGGGTTTCTATGTTCAGCCTTTACCTGTTGACATTCTAGACATCTAGCCACATAGTTGACTATGTCTGCCTTCATTCCCTTCCAGAAGAATAAGGGTTTAAGGTCCACCCTCATCTTCGTGACTCCTGGGTGGGCCACATACACTGCTCTGTGGTCCCTTTTTAGGATCAAACTCCTCAACTCGTCGTTCGGTGGTACGTAAATCTGATTTTTAAACCTCAATACTCCATCATCATCAAATGTAAATCCTTCAAATCTTAGTACCATCATTGTGTTCTGTCTGATAAAATCCTTGACCTCTTTGTACCAATCATCGTCGCATTGTAAAGTTAGAATCTTTTCATGTAGATTTTTCTGAGGAGGAAACACCGAAAAGATGTGAGGTCTCTGACTCAATGCATCTGTCACTCGGTTCACTATTCCCTTTATGTAATTAATCTCTAAATTGTACTCGCTAAGCAATTTCGACCAATGTCGTTCACGCACGTTCAAGTCGCTTTGCGTAAAGATGTGTTATAGTCCACAGTGGTCTGTTTATAGTTCACATTTTCTTCCAACAAGGTACTGTCTCCAAACCTTCAAGGAATATACAATGACTAACAACTCCAAAGTGTGCATCACATAGTTATCCTCATGACTTTTTATTTTCCTTGAGATGTAATTGATCACTCGACCATCTTGCATCAAGACTTTTCCTAAGCCTTCCTTGGATGCGTCAGTGTATACCAAGAAATCTACATCCATGTCAAGTACCTTTAGTATCGTTGCCTTTGTCAACAAGTCTTTGAGCCTCCAAAATGATTCCGCGCATTTATCGGTCCAAAAAAACCTCTTGTTCTTCTTCTGCAATTCGGTAATCAAATTTTCTATCTTCAGAAATCCCTCCATGAACCATCTATAGTATCCTGCTAAACCCATGAAGCTACGCACTTCCAGGACATTCATCGACACAGGTCATTCCATAATATCCTTGACCTTTGTTGGACCGACGACAATACCTTCATCGGAGATGACATGCCCTAAGTAGTGAATCTTCGATTGATAAAATGAGTATTTGGACAACTTCCCATACAATTTGTTCTCTCGCAGACACTGTAGTACCAAGTGCAAGTGCTCATCATGCTCCTCCATTGTCTGAGAGTAAATCAAAATATAGTCAATGAATACTTGGAATAACTTGTCCAAGTACTCGCGGAACACCCCATTCATCAAACTCATAAATACCCCTGGGGTGTTTGTCAGTCCAAATGGTAAAACAATAAAATTGTAATTTCCAAACCTCGTCATAAAGGTGGCCTTAGGGATGTCATCCTCCTTGATGCATAACTGGTGATACCCTAATCGCAAATAAATATTTGAAAACACTATCGCACCCTTCATCTGATTGAATAGATCATCAATCCTTGACAACAGATATTGATTCTTGATCGTTGGTTGGTTCAATTGACGGTAGTCAATGCAGAGTCTCCATGAACCATCCTTCTTTCATATGAAAATAATAGGCGCACCCCACAGTGACACACTAGGATGTATAAGTCCCATGTCCAACAACTCCTTTGGTTTCATTCTCAACTCCTATAACTCCGGGGTCGACATCCGATAAGGTGTCCTTGGTATCGGTTCAATCACCGATTTTAGGTCTATGATAAATTCCAATTCCCTCTCAGGCGGCATCCCAGGTAACTCCTCCGGGAAGACATTTGCAAAATATTTCACCATAGGAAGGTGCTCTAGACCTTCCACTACTCCCTTCCCGTTTAATGCAAGGATCACATAAAACTTACATCCCTTGCGCATGCTCTTCCTTAACTATAAGGAAGAGATAAACCTAAGGGAAAATCCCTGGTTCTGGCCTACAATCACACATCTTTGTCCCTTCTCATCGACCAAGCTCAATTGTTTCATATTATAGCTGAGTATTGCCTCATGCAATTCCAACCAGTCCATACCAATCATGATTTCATAAGATCCTAATATCATGGCGTATAGGTTGGCCTCGGTGAAAAACTCTCCCAGGTCAAGGGTACACCTCGTAACCTTCCCTCCAACCTTCTGTTTGGCTCCTGAATCCATCTCTATAAAGATAGACTCATCCTGTTTGACTACCCTTGCCTTAATCGTTTTTAGCGCTGCACCAGAAATGAAACTCTTGGTAGCATGGGGATCTATCAAAATACTAAGGGTCTAGTTAGCGATGGTATCTGATGTCTCAAGCATAGTCAACTAGTTATCTTCCTGATGGTTATTCATCATTGCATGAATTCGATGGGCCTTGCCCAAATCTCCCATAGTAGTGGGTCTGTTTGATCCATATGCTCTAGTCCTCTCCACGGGGTAGTCACATTGGTAATGTGGCTCCCCACATGTCCAACACCCCTTCTTAGATCTAGTACTCCTAGTACTCGAAGTAGAAGTTGATGGCCCACTGGCCTGGAATCTTGGTTTGTTCTACTAAACATGCATAAACCGTTGCTCATGCGGTCGACGTTGCTGCTAATGTGGTGGTCCCCGATAAGGTATATTCTACTGAGGCATTGGTTGCCAAGGTGTAGTGAAAGTGGATCCTCTCTGGATGCCACAATATCCTGGTATCATTCTAGCTGGTGTCTGGTGTTGTTGCACACTAGATAACATCTGCCCTACAGGTGTCACGAGAGTCCTTCTCTGACCCCCACTAATAAGCTCCTCCTTTACTATGAGGGCCTTCTAAATGACTTCATGCAAGGTCTGAGGCATAAAAATTATAACCTTTGCACATATGTTCACATTAAGGCCGAACAAGAACCTATTGACCTCATGTTTCTCAATATTAAGGTGTGGAGTATACCAAAGCAACTCCATAAAATAGGCCTTGTACTCAGGCACCGTACGACCACCCTCTTATAAGGCATTGAACTCATTGATTTGATGCTCAACGAATTCCTATGATATGTACCTCTCTCGAAACCATTCCTCGAACAGATCCCATGAAACGTCCTCGACGACCATGTTCAACTGCGACATGAGTATCTTCCACTATATAAGAGTGCTCCCCTTCAACTGAAAGACTGCCATGCAGACCTTCATGTTGGATGTATAGTCACGAAGTGCAAAGAACATTGCCATATTCTCCAACCGTGCCTCGGTGGCACTGTCGTCTGGGCACCAAAGAAATAGAGAAATTTGACCTTCTCGAGGTCATGGTGAATGCTACCAGTACCAACTGGACTGCAGGGTGGACTCTCAGGGGGTGTCAGTGCCCTAGCCTCATCTCGATCCAAATGGTTGATCAGTGCCTCAGACATCCTCTAAAAAGACCTCATCATCCCAACCACATCACCCACCACTATCTTCTCCTACCCGACAACCTGTTCGTCTCCCTGGGGGTTAGACCCCTTAGGCATGGATGCTACTGGAGGCATTGCACCTCCTCCCCTAGCACCCCATTGTCTGCCTCCGCGATGCCCTCTAACCATAATTACCTACATGAATACAAGTCAACTTAATTAGCAACATTATAATCAAATATCATATCAACGAAAGCCATAGTGATCCCAAGTCATGGGTTGAACCCCCTCTACTAGCATATGTAATGACCCCAATCATTATGACACCCAGCGAAGAAAAAGTGTAACTTTTTTTTTAAAACAAGATGACAACAACAATTATAGCTAAACAACGCATCTGACGGTGAGCACCACGCTCGCAGAATAGGAAACAAACAAGTACGACTCACCCACTAGCACAACGAGCAACTAGACAAAACATGTGTAAATCAAAGGTAGAAATGACTACCTGCCCGACACAGCCATGAAAATGCCTACAGGATAAGGGACAACATCCACAATCCCAACACAATGGTTTTGACGGTCAACAACTAGAACCTCTATGTCATGCAACCAGATGCACAAAGGTGTTATAACCCAAGAGATAACAACAATTTCAACGAAAATGCCCACAATGAGAGGCCCAAACTCCAACCAAGTTATCAATGCCTCTATCCCCTAAGTTGTTCGAGGATCCCCTCATCAGGAATCAGGTCGTCGCTAGGTGATGGGTGTGACAACTTTTTAA
>JASDQU010094802.1:10572-21881 GCA_032191745.1 Picea mariana | reverse complement strand
TAAAAGAAACTCAAAGAATGTCAAGAAGACTATAAACAGATCAATATAGGCTCCAAAAGTTCAATCCAGCTATTCAAAGAAAAACTGGGCATCAAAAAATGACAAGACCCAATCCAAAAAATTTTACAAACAAGTTCGCAGGGTGGCAGTGTATTACTTTGCGAGAATCAAAGATTCTCACAGGCTGAACAAAGGTTGACTGCGAGGGGTTCACACTGGACTTAACACCAGGGTGTGAACTCAGGTGTTTCTCACAGGCCACTAAAGGGTACAGTGCGAGAATTCCTGTAAACAAGAAAAATTTTGAAAAAGGACTAAATTTGAGTGAACTTTCAGATCGAGAGAGTCTGGATGGATCTCCCACAGAATCAGAGACCAGAAAACAAGCAATCAAAGCAAGGGAAACTAGACTAACTAGAAAACAATCCAATCCCCAGTGGAGTCGCCAATTTTGTTATTGGACAAATTGGTAGGTGCGGACAATAACTGATCTCCCTAGATCCACCTAGATATAGAACAAAACACACCGGAACATGATGATTTCCTTAAGTTTTAGATATTTAATTTATTAACTAAAAAGGGATAGGTGACATACTGTTTAAAAGCCACTTCTTCTCGCCATCACCATCCTATCTCTGTTCCAATGCTCATACAATGATGATCCTGCAAAATAACATAACCAACCAAAGTGATAGTAATAGCATAAAGTCAATATAAACCTATGTATGTGATCAAGGAATCATACAATAAAACACAACAAGATTTATAGGAAAGAATCATATTATTGTATCATATTAAATGTGAAAGAGAGATTACAACCATGGCCTTGATTTCATAAGGTCCCTTCCAACTGTCCTTCGTTCCCCACACACTTTCACTTCAAGAATTCTGAGAGCAGAGATCTGATAATATTCATAATCTATCTTGACAAAGACAAATCTCAAAGCCACTCCAACCAAGCTAATAATTCCAAGCCAACCAAAGCTCAAAAGCTAACCAAGCTACAATCTAACTTTCTCCTTGACAGCTCCTCTCCTTTTATAAGTTGAAGAGGATAAGGTGAGGAGGTTAGGATGATCCCACTAAATCATGAAAGTGAGTAAGATCCAAACCATTCGGATGCCACCTTACCATGGAAGTTTCTCCTTCTAGAAGATTAGAGAAAATGCTTGTTTTTCCCACGTGTAAGCATTCTCGCACCCTACCTATAGAGAAACCTGCAAACCTCTCACAACCTAGCTATGGTGAAACCTATGAGAATTAGTCATTCTCGCACCCTAATACATAGGCATCCTACGAACTTCCTTTTTACAGGGTTTTTACAAGGGAAAATGCAACTTCTTTTCTCAAGAAAAGTTCTTCTCCCTTCTCTCTTCAAGAACTCAGGCCGTTGACCCCTTTGAAGGCAACAAATAGGTTTACATCATTAACGGTCATAGGGATTATGAAAATAATGTGTAGCAGTCGGAGGCAAAAGTGTAGAGGAAAAAGTCTTTTCTAAAGTCGGGACTTTGCAACAATAGAGCTTGAGATATTGCAGTCTTAATATTGTTGAAAACACTTTTTTGTTCATCATCCCACTTAAATTCAGCATATTTGTGGATCATTTTTTGTAAGGGTTTGATAGTTTCAGCGAAATTGGGGGTGAACTTTCTCACAAAATTGATTTTCCCAAACAAGGATTGCATATCCTTTTTGTTGTGGGGTAAAGTAAGCTAAGTTATAGCCCTAATTTGTTTTAGGTCTAAGTAAATTCTTCCTTGAGATATAATATGACCTAGTAGTTTCCCTTCTTCGACACCAAAAATATTTTTCTTAGGGTGTAAGGATATACCATATTTCCTACACCTTTTGAAAATATGGGTTAAGTGTTGGATGTGATCTTCTCTATTCTTTGAATACACAGTCACGTCGTCCAAATAAAATACTACACATTTGTTGATTAGTCCTCGAAAATCCACGTCCATGGCCCTTTGGAAGGTTTCCCCTGCATTGATTAACCCAAAGGGCATCCATTTATAAGAAAAGGTTCCCCACTTGGTTCAGAATGTAGTTTTCAATCGGTCTTCCTCTGAAACTAGAACTTGGTTGTAACCTAAAAAACCGTCCAACAGATAAAAAACCTCAGAACCAGACATGGTATGCAAGAGTTGATCCATCATTGGGACTAGGTAGTTGTCCTTTTTTGATGCTCTGTTGAGGTTTTTTAAATCCACACATGGATGAATTTCCCCATAATTTTTCCTGACAGGAACCAAATTTGCTACCCATGCAGAGTGTCTAACCTGGAAGATAATTTTAGCATCTAGTAATTTCTTCAACTCCTGACACATGAGAGGCTCCAGGGATGGGTGGTACTTCCAGATCTTCTGTTGGAAGGGTTTTATTCCAGGTTTTAATGGGATTGTGTGTTGAATGATACGAGTATCATAAGTCTTCAAATCTCAGTAGGACCATGTGAAAACATCTTGATATTCTCTGAAAAGTTTGAGATAGGCCTTCCTTTCTTATTTAGATATTGTCTTGCCGAGATTTATATTCTTAGGGTTTTCCTGGGTTCCTAGATTTATAGTCTCGTACATGGGATAGGAACTCTCTATCTTTGTGTTTGTTGACCCTTTGAATCTTTCCCTTGAAGCTTGGGTGATTCTTGTGTATGGATGTTTACAGAATTTCATTGGGAGACAACAGATTATTTTGGGTGATCGGACGTTTGTTTTCCTCTCGAAGCATGGGCAATGGTAAGGTCGTTTGAGACCGGTTGACTCCTACTTCGCATTTTCACAGCCAAGACCTCTGCGGGTGGTTCTTGAACCTCAAATAGATGATCGAAAGGCATCAGTAGGTCAGGGTCCCATAGCAACATGGATGTTTCTTCCGGTGGGTTGACTTCTTCTCGATCAACAATATTCATCGCTGAGTCGCTTGATTGTCCGATAAGGGAAAGTTCATCTAGGAACCGTTGGCCATCTAATTCATGGCATGCACCCATTGTGGACAGTCTCTTTCATAATGTTTCTCATGGTGATAGGTACATAAAGAGTCAGATGCTACATTTCCCATATTGATGTTTAAGTTGGATGGGGGAGATTCAATTTTCTTGAATGGTGGATTTCTTTTAAAAAAGGGCTTATCGAGCCTCGGGCCTTGGTTTCCTTCCCTTGCACTTACTTTTATGTCTATGATTTCATTTTTCAACTTCTTTATCATTCGTTGTAGGCCTTATATGTCCCCACTTCCTTTTTCGGGAGCTTCTTCTATTTGTTTCCCTGGGGGTCTGGTCAACAAGAGTCCTCTCCTAGGAGGAGGTTGAATTTCCTTCATAACGAATGATACATAGCCTTCTTTACATCCCTTCATTTGGAATTCTATATTTTTTGTTTCCTCAAAATTCTGGGCTAAGGTTGTTTTGGCAACCCTCTTCACAAACATAGAAATGGAAGCAGGGAGAGTATTAGCATATACTTCAATTTGAAACTTCTGAGTGGGTTTATCTTCAGGTTGAAATTTGTTTAGGATAGTGGTCAATCATTGATTGAAGTCTTTAACCTTCTCCTTTTATTTCATGGTGGCAGTGAACAACTCAGCCATCAAAGCTCCTATAGTAGTTTCTTCTACAAATTTATCTAAAAAATCCTTTTGAAACTTTGTCCAACTAGTTATGGACCCTACAGGTAAGCTAAAATACAACATGGAGGATGAATTCACAAAAGTATAGGGGAAAATCATGCATACTACATCTTCATGTTGGACATTCATCAGTCTAATAACTAGTATGAATTTTTTGATATGGTATTCTTACAATCGTGAGGTTTCAGGGTCAAATTTAGGGACTAAATTTTCTAGATGTCAAGGAAGGTTATGTACTCATTCGAGAATGGCTAGAGCATCTCTGGCCAATGAAGGTTGGTTATTCTAAGGTGGGTTTCCCCTTTCTTCATTATGATCATTGTTATCTTCCATGTCGTACGACTCTGAAATTGAGCATTCTGAGTTAAACCCTTCCTCATCAAAAAAATAGTCGGGCTTAGAGTAGTTACCAGATGGTGTTTCAAGGATCAAGTTGACGGGATGTTCGATCTCGGTGAGGGGGAAATATATCAAGTCTTCTACTGTGTGGACAAAAACCTGATTGGGGGTGTTGACCACTAGTCTTCTTACTTGTTTTCTATGAGGGAGTAATGGAGCTAAGTGTAGTGCTCCAATTTGTCTAGTGTAAGCTCTTGTGATTCTTCTAAACTGGTTCAAATCCTCGTGGGGAAGAGAGTAAGGTATTTCAGGGAATAACTGTTATTCCTCTTGCTGGGGTGAGTTACTCATTTCAAGAGTACTCAGTGTATGTGGGATGCCTTGAGAATTAATAGCCATGCATGTGGGTTGTTTTGCATCTATAGGCTGTGTAAAATATTACATCAGAAATATTGTCAGCCATTCATTCATCGGGCCCTCCTTCTAGCTCCAATTCTGTTGAGGAATCTTAAATCCATTTAACTCAACAATAGGAACCAAACCCACCATCGAGGCCCAATTAGACTCTGCAACATTTTATAGTGGAATGGTTCTCCAGATCTGTCAATCTAGCCAAATAATTGATGGGCTTTATGTAGTGATTGACAAGATATCTTCTTATGAAAATTCCTCCTTTAATTTAAATGTTCTCTTTTGTATTTTATTTTATTATGTGGGTCTGCTAAAAGATGTGTGCTGGTATAAACTAGCTGGGTAAAAGGGGGGAAATCTTAACTATTGAAGAAGGCTGAGCTTGGGATAACCGTCATGCTCCATCATGCAGACAAATATTTTCAAACCTACGACAATCCTAGTACTAATACATCAACTTGTTGGTATTTCAATTATTGACTTAGATACAATTATCAGAAGAAAACATACATGCAATAAAATGATGGAAAGAAAATTAGTTTCCCTGGCTCTAATCACTAATCACACATTAACACAATGATTTATTTCCATCATTAGAGATAAGAAGTATAAAAATATTGAATCAACTAACTTATCAATAGATTTAGAAACTCTTACTCATTACAGCATCCATTCATGAGATAAAGTCAAAAGTAATTCCTCCTTATGATACAATCACACATGCCATTGATGTAAAATAGAAATTTGTCTATGGTCCTAAACAAGACTTCTAAATTAAGGTAGTTCTGAAATATTTCTTTACAATTCCAAAATGAGTGTCTTTGCAAAAACCATCGACCTCTTCTAAAAGGTCGATCTTCTTATTTATAACAAATTATTTGTTGGATTACTGAGAGGGGGGGGTGAATCAGTAATAGAGAAATAGTAATCCATTTTAACCAAATAATCCAAGTGTTATATCAATTTATAATTATCATCCAATAATGAGAAATGAACAAATGAACAATCATACACATACACAATACACCAGTGTTTTATGTGAAAACCCAAACCAGGAGAAAACCACAGAATGATTTTTATTATATGTCTTGAAGAATTACATTCATTGGAAGCACCAACTGTTTTTCTTTTCCAGTTGCAACTGGAAGGAGGCTCCAAGCCCCTAGTTTCTCAGGATACAACCTGAGGGAAGCTCCAAATCCCCAATTCTATGGCTACAACTAGAAGGAGGCTACAACCCCCTATGTTCTCCAACTACAACCACCTCTTCTTGCCCATACAACCTCCCTAAAGTAGAATTAGAATGATGGAACCACTGTCACAATATCACTGTGAGATATACCATTGTAAACCTATACCAATAAACATGAACCATGCATCAACCATTCATCAACCTGTACCTCAACCTATAATCAACTTGTGCCATGAACAAGTGCATCAACCATGCGCCAATCTGTACCAAACAATTTGTAATCAACATATACCATAAACAAGTGCATCCAACCATGTACAAAGTATGTACCAATCATGTGTCAACTACTCATCAATATGTACCAACATAATCAACTATACACCTCATGTATGTGCCAACTCATCAACTACTTGTCTCAACCATGTACCCAACATGTACCTTAACCAAAATACCTCATCCATTTCATCATCCAAATGTGATTTGTAAATCTATAATTGACCTGGTGTATATAATCACATAAATGCAAACCTTCTTTAACTTTAACAACAAGAGACTAGCATTTTCATCAAACTTTTCTTTAGTCTCACATGACTAGTTTTGGATTAGTCAACAACCCTAACTTGAAATAATCATAACTTTGTACCTGCAATGAATAAATATCTGAAACTAATACACAATGTTCGTCAGTTTATTTTATGAAATTCCTCTAGGTGTCACTACTTGGAACCTCCCAGAAAAGGAGTTATAGCAAAAAAGGCATACCTTGTTGAATTCTGACTTATTCTAGAGAGAGACCTCGTAAAGCATGCCCTGCATGGAATATTTGTTGAATAGATCTTAAAATGATACAAATCATACTAAATACTGTACTATAACCAACACATTTGGTCTTACTAAATTTGGATCTGTTATGAATAATTTATGATGTTTTTACCTGAAACACCCGTTTTAGACTAGTTTCAAGACTAGCCACAAACCTTATTTTCCATAGAGTATAACTCCAAAAATACAATGACCCACAACCTAAATTTTTTACCATGGATAATTGGATATGTTTCCTCAATTGAATATCAATTTCATGGTTTGAATCATTCTATAAAAAGAATTATTGCGAAAATGGTGAGATTACCTGTAAATAACATACCTTAGAAAGCATCATCAAAAGAATTTATCCTTCCTTGAATTTCGGCCTTCTTTTCTTTACCTTCCCTAAGAAATTCAGATTATATATCCTTTGGTTACCTCAGACACCTCTAGATATTCAATATTCTCAAGTGTGTGTTAAATGAGAGAGCCTTGCCTCTTATTTATACTCCCCAACTAGCTTCCATAAAAACATCTTCTAGGTCACTTTTCCCACTTCCTTACTTTAGGGTTAATCCACTTCTAAATTCTCCATTAAATTTCTTATTTAAATAATTTATTTTGTATTAACTTTGAATTATAGTACACCCATGACTTCAATTTATTATTGACCTTCTAAAATATCTTAAACAACTTTGACTACTTTTACCTTTTGGGTCTTCTAGATGACATATGAGGGTCCTCCAACTTCGTAAGACCATAACTCTCAAAACGTGAGGAGTTATGTGATGTTCCACATACCACCAGAAATGGAATGACATGTACTATCCATATAGAATATTTTTACCTGAAAACATATCAAAATTCATACCATTATCTATCAAACAAACTTGGGTCCATTACCCAAACCTACGTTCTCCAACCTCTCATGGCCATAACTCTCTAACCATAAGGAGTTACGTGACATTCCACATACCACTGGAAATGGACTGAAAAACATTATTCATATAGGATAGTTTCAATGAAAAAATCACTAACCTTCATGTCAATATTCTACAAATAAGAATGGGTTCTCTAACCATACTTCTAGGATAGCTCAATCTACAAAGCATCTTCCCGTGAGGGATTTCACCATAAGGGGACCAATTTGGAGTTCATCCATTTGTACTTATTATAAACCCTGACAAGACAATAATGAGTCATATTTACATCAAACAAACTTGGATCCATTACCCAAACCTTTTTGCTATCAGTCTTTTTTCAAGGGTTGACATCAATGACAACCAACCTTAATCAACAATCTCCCCCTTTGGCATTGATGGCAACACTCTAATGAAAAACTGAAATTATGTCATGCAATATTGAATTAATATCACTCACGCTCCCCCTGGAAACATGCCTCTGTCCTCTTCATCTTTGTAACCATTTCTCCCTCTGGAACCATGCCTTTGTTCTCTGCATCTGATGAATCTCTCCCCCTTTGTCATCAATGACAAAGGTATCTTTCCATCCAGGGTTGCTCCCCTTGAATGAACTGTCCTCTTTATGGTCCTTCCTTGTGTACATATAAGACATATAAGATAAGAATTCAAAAGAATTAATTTTGGAGTAGAAATAACTCCGAGTCTCTGGTGAAGATACTCAAAGGCTTCCCATGGAAGTGGTATTGTAAACATGTCTACCACTTGTTATTTTGTGACCACATACTCAACTCTAATGTTCTTTTCTGCAACCTTCTCCTGTAGAAAGTGATAATTGATTGGAATGTGCTTCATCTTGGAGTGAATCACCAGGTTTTTTGAGATACCGAAGGCGCTTGTAATATCACAATAGATTGGAATGGTCTCATCATACTCAACCTGTATATCTGTTAGAGTTTGTTTCATCCAAAGAACCTGTGTACAACATGATGTTGCTGCAATATACTTTGTCTCAGTTGTAGATAAAGATATTGATGATTGTTTCTTTCTTAGCCATGATACTAAACACTCACCCAAGTAGAACGATGCTCCACTGGTGCTTCGTCGGTCATCAACACAACCTGCCCAATCTGAATCTATGTAGGCAATAAATGATAGATCTTTTCCTTTTGGATACCATAATCCAAACTCTTATGTTCCTTTGAAATATCTAAAAATCCTCTTTGCTGCTAATACATGTGATTCATTTGGTACTGCTTGAAATCGTGCCACCTATCCAATTGTTTTCATTACATCTGGTCTGGATGTTGTCACATATAATGGGTTGTCAATCATTGACCTGTATTTCATCTGATCTATAGACTTTGAATCATCATCTTTGATCAACTTGCAATTGGTTTGCATGGGATTCATAACTGGTTTGCAATCTTCCATTCTGAACCTTTTTAGCATTTCTCTGATATACTTGGTTTGAGAAATAAAAATTCCTTGATTTCTTTGACGTATCGGAAGTCCCAGAAAGAAGGATAGTTCTCCAAGTAACGACATTTCAAATTCATTCTTCATATCCTTTGCAAATTTTTGGCTTAACCTGTCATCATCACTATTAAAAATAATATCATCAACATAAAATTCAATTAATAAAATATTACCTTGACTTACTGATGCAGGAGCATCTCCCACATCAAGCGAGCCATCGTGGAAGGCAAAAGGATAGCTGGACAAGCCAACACAAATTTTGAAAACACCTTGAAAATTGTTGCGCAGTCTTAAATGAAGTCATTAAGATGAGGCACACTTGTATAATGTAAATGGACCTTGAGCCTTTAGCTCTCGTCCTTAGTAGGTAGAAGGCATTTAAAGTAGTTAATGCAGGTAGACAGAATTTAATTCTAGATTAGACAGTTTTAGAGTGCAAGAGGGAAACGGGATATAGACATCCTCATTGTGTATTGTAACATTATCAAGGGAAGAGCAAGAGCATGCAGAGAGTTGTGTAAGAACACCAATGTACAGATATTTGAATTATTAGAAGAGTTTTATTCAAATTAATGGTTTTGTGTTGTTCTCTGTGTATTGATGTTTAATGATATGCTCGTGAATGTTTGCTTCCTATTATACATTTGCTTTATGTGTTGTGTATGTGATTTCATGTTTGAATTGAAGTCTAAGAGGAAGAAGGAATGAATTTCAATTGTTTCTCTATCTGAGCCAGAGTTCCTGCAACGAGTGCAGTTGAAGTGTCCGCAAGGAGTGCGTTGACAAGGGGACTCAGATAGTTAAACTTTTGCTCTCATTCACCCAGAAGTGCAGTTGGGCACAGGAGCCACGCAAGGAGTGCACAGGCTAGGTGAAGTTCAGGGTTGCGAACTTGATTGAAGTATCTGAAGACTGCTGCTGCAGGTGTGTGCAGATTCGAAAGGATTCAAGCACTTGAAGTGTTTGAAGGTTGCCGCAAGGAGTGCACGCAAGAGTCTTTTCTAAGGCTTAGAGTTACAAGGAAGCTCAGGGAGGATAAGGCTTTTGAATTTGTTGAAGAACAGTGCAAGGAAAGATGTGACTAGAAGTCTATAAGAAGCATCGCAAGTTTGCATGCAAGTGGATGACTTCTGTAGACGAATACCTAGTCATTCGCAGGAATCGCTGAGGGAGGAACAGAGAGTCGAAATTCTCCGAGGAGAATTCATGAATTTCCGTGAGTCGTTAGATCTCGTGGAGGTGCAGAGGAGACACTATAGATATTCTCGATAATTTTAAAGCTCGGGAGGGGCAGAGTCATTGATACGAGTCATGAGGACAGTTGGATTTACACGTGGAATCATGTATCGGGGTTTCATGGGTTGGAACTTCGTAAACATAGCAACAAGAATCATGATATCACGAAACGCGATATCCCAACAGTCAAAAGATAGTGTGGGGCCATAGAGGAGTCGGTAGGTGGATAGGTGGCATGCCTTATCAGGTTTCACAATGAGAAGTCCCGAAACAATTGAATTAGGATTCACGATATAGTGAAATCCGAAATCCCGACGAGGTGACAGGGCGTGGAAAAGTCAACTCACGCATGTGTTGGGTAATCGATATATCGGGGTTCGGGAGTCAGTGATACAAGTTGTTTGACATCGTGAGTGCCGAGATCACGATAGGAAAAGTCCCGACAAGGTAAAGGAGAGAGTCAATGTTGAGCATATCGTGTTTTGGGGATTCGAGAACCGAACACTCGACCACTGGATTCATGAAGTCGCAAGTTCCGATCTCTTGAGTACAAAGAGGGGATCACACGAAGATTATTGTGGGTGCAGATTTCCCAATCGGGAAATAGAAGAGCTATTTGAGAGTTCTTTGGGCCATGAAAAAGAGAAGATCCTGTGAGAAGACGTGCTTGCAAGCACGTGCTGTGTCAGTTTGGTATCAAAGCACAGAAAGATTCTTTGCTTTCTATAGCATAGAAAGAAGAATTCACCATGCCGCCCAGGAGAAGAGACATGCAATCACCCGATCCAGAGGATAGGTAAATGCCACGAAGAAGAGGCAGGTAGATGACAGATCTAGTTATGGAGAGACAGATGCGTGATCTCCGAGCTAGACTTGAAGACATGGAGACAGCGCAAAGGAATATAGTCAGTGCTGGGGATCTGAGTGATTCTGAAAGTGAAGTTGAGGATGAACGAGAAGAAGAAGTTGCAGCTGAAGATGCATCAAATGAGCATTTGATCAAAGCTATTGCAAGGATGGGTGCAAGAGTGAAGATGGACATTCCATTTTATGAGGGAAACTTGGATGTCGAGGAGCTTCTAGACTGGATTAGAGCTCTTGACACATACTTCAACTATGAAGATGTTGAAGAGTACAAGAAGGTCAAGCATGATGTCACAAGATTGAAAGGACATGCAACATTGTGGTGGGATGAACTACAAGTTGACAGACGATGCAAGGGCAAGCAGAAGATCAAAAGATGGGACAGGATGATTGTGAAGATGAAGGTGAAATTCATCCCTAGAGACTACCAAATT
>JASDQU010094800.1:3603-15465 GCA_032191745.1 Picea mariana | reverse complement strand
TAATAACCACCGTGCATAAAATCAATCCATTGTGGTGGACTCATCAGGTACGCTAAATCATGTCAATGTTAAAATTTAATTTGATTCTAGTGATACAAATAGTTCCATTTCACTTTGTGCATTAGAAAAGTGTGGGTTTGAATCCTATGAGCACGATGACTTTAAACAAGTTGAGATGGATTTTGGGGAAAAACAAGCGGTAGGACCTAGCATTGATAATTTCCTTGTAGAACTAGGAGTGTGTACCACTAGGTTAAAGTTGTATTTCCCTACCCTCGGGACTTATGATCTAATCATGGGAATGGACTAGTTAGAAGCCCATCGATCTATGGTAGATTATTTCATGAAGAGGGTGCTTTGTGTTGATGATGAAGGAATTTCAATAGAGATCCATGGTATACAGAGGAAGGTGTCTCTATGATTTATCTCGACAATGACTGTTAAACGTTGTATGAGGCAAGGTTGTCCACTATATGTGGTGGAAGTAGTCGATGAAGGGAAGGGACCCTCTATAGATCAATATCAAATTTTGTCAAAATTTGAGGATGTTTTTTCCGAAAGAGTTTCTAGGGTTGTCTCTTGAGAGGGAGATCAATTTTACCATCGAGATAAAACCTGGTGCAGATCCAATTTCCAAGACATTGTATAGGATGATGACAACATAACTTTGTGAATTGCAGATGTTGTTGAAGGAACTACTTGACTTAGGGATGATAAGGCCCGATGTCTCACCTTGGGGTGCACCCGTAATATTTTTCAAGAAGAAGGATGGTTCCTTGTGACTGTGTATAGATTACAGGGACTTGAACCATGCTACAGTGAATAATAGGTACCCAATACCACATATAGATGATCTCTTCGATAAGATGAAAGGAGTAGAATTTTTCTCAAAAAAAGATCTTCAATCAAGGGTATCACCAGTTAAGGATTAAGGAATATGATATTCCCAAAACTGCCTTTGGAACTTGGTTTGGACATTACGAGTTCATTGTAGTGCGTTTTGGTTTGACCAATGCACCAACAGTATTCATGAGCCTCATGAATGGTGTATTCCAAAAGTACTTAGACCGCTTTGTACAAGTCTTTCTTGATGATATCCTCATCCATTCCAAGAACGAATGAGAACATAAGGAACACTTGCGAGTGGTTTTGTCATGCCTTAGAGAGAACAAGATGTATGGAAAGTTGTCAAAGTGATCTTTCTTCCAGAAAGAGATTCACTATTTAGGTTATATCATTTTGGTGAAAGAATTTTGGTGGACCCAGAAAAGATGAAGGCCATAATGAATTGGCTAGTGCCGAGGGATGGTCATGAGGTGAGAATATTTATGGGTCTAGTTGGTTATTATCGAAGGTTTGTGGAAGGATTATCGAAGATTAAAAAACCCATCAACACCTTGCATCACAAGGGGGCCAGGTATGTGTAGACAAATGAGTGTGATATTGCATAATTCGAGCTTAAGAGGTTACTAACCAGTGCACCAATTCTATGAGTGTCGGATATGAAAAAAGACTTCACATTCTGCATGGGTTCTTCAAAGCAAGGATTGGGGGTTGTGCTAATGTAGGATGGGGGAGTGATAGAGTATGCATAAATAAATTTGAAGCAACATGAGGAGCTATACGCTACTCATGATTTAGAGTTGGTAGTTGTAATGCTAGCTTTGAATATTTGGAGGAACTATCTTGTGGGGTGAATCTTTGAGCTCAAAACAGACCATGAAAGCTTAAAGAATCTATTCAATCAAAGGGACCTAAATTCTAGGTAGAGGCGATGGAGTGAATTTATGAGTGAGTACAATTTTGGAATTTCTTACATCAAGGGTAAGGAGAATGTGGGTGTGGATGCGTTGAGTAGGAGACCACATATCTTCTCCTTGGTTCCCTTAAAATTAATCCGAGGGATCGAGTGTTGGGGAAACTTCTTGGATATAGTTGGTATTTAAATGTTACTCCATCCCTCCAAAGTGGGAGTAAATTAGAGCCAAAGTATGAATGATATAGCCTTGAATAAGGATTGTTAAGATATCAGGGAAGGATGTACATCCTCAAGGGTGGGGATATTCGAAGCATCATACTCAATGAATAACATATAGAACTTTACTATGCACATCTAGGTGTGAAAAAAATGTACGTAGACATGAAGAAGTTTTTCTTTTGGGTAGGCATGAAGCGTGATGTAGCCAATTTTATCGCCACGTGCCTTGAGTGTCACCAAATGAAGGCTGATAATCACCACCCAATAGGTCTCTTACAATCGCATGATCTTCTTATTGCTTTAGGGAAAATCCCCCTAATCAGGGTCTAGTTAATAGGAAGATAAATGACACCTTAAAAGACATAATTACTCTTATTCCACCTAAATATAACAATACCTAATGAAAATTAAGTAAAGAGAGGGAAAACCAAGGTATGCACCTTAAGTCCTTTCGTTTGTAGTAGATCCTTTCCTCTATATTTTCGCTTCTAGATTGTATTCCTCGTCTCAATGCTGGAATAAAAAAACTTCAGAGAACAATATACAACATATGCATAATCACCAAGATCATTTAAAGGCCTAAATATTCATGAAAACAATTTAGAAATATAAACATGAAGACACAAATTTGGGACAAGAAAATTCTCTTTTATTGAAAACAAGATGATAATATACAACCTTAATCTTTCTGACACCGCTCCACGAACCTCATCTGGTTTCCTCTAAATTATACTCCAAGTGCACCAATCCAAAGGTGAAATCCTCACAACCAACATGCCAATAAATGTAAATGTATGAATTGCATAAGGAGGATGAATGATTGGGAATGTTGAGGATGAAAACTCAGAACAAGATGCAAAGGCTTGGAATGGGAGAGAGATAAATTTTGTCAGATTTCCCTTGCATATTCTTTCATATCTTCAAATGACCCCCCTAGGGACCTTTTTATATGGATAAATGATGGTTATTCGGTTTTCAAAAGGGATATAGGAGGTAAAATGGTTGTGCAACCCAAAATAGCCTGTAAACTCCACCGAAAAGTGCATAAATTTTTATTTTTTGCAACTTTGAGAGTACACGTAGGTTGTTAGGTATTCAGGTCGCGTATGTATGTGTGATGCATGTGTATTAGGGTGCCTACACCATACAAAAAGATATTTTCTAAGAGGAACCTCATAAAAAGTTGTTGAAAAATGTGTAAATGAGTAGGCCAATGTCAAAAATGCATAGCAGTGGAATTTTGGACTATAACTGATGCCCCTTAATGTGTGAGGTTAGAAGAAAAATTGATGGAAGTAATAAATTATAACATATTTGATCAAGTGGGAATGCACCAATTTGAATGAGCCTAAACGAGTATTCGTGAGTGTGTCATATGAAAAATCATAAAAATAATCAATGAGGTAGGCATACCCATGCTCAGGAAAAAATAAGCATGGTTGTCGATCAAGTACAATACATATCCATGTCATATATATTAATCATGGATACATGACTAATATGTATGCCAATAAAAATTGTATCCGAGAGTAATACACAGTGGAGCTACATCTCAAAATCATCAGAAGATATACAATACAATGTCATAAGAATCTTCAGGAGGCATCAATGCCTATAGATGGAGATGATAGCTTCATGACTTGAGAAATATCTTAAAGATCCTCAAAAATTAGGCAGGAGTATAATAAGAGTTTAAGAATCACTATCCTGAGGTCTTTGAAAGGTTGTCATGGAAATACTAGAGGAAACTTGAATAATAGGCACCAAAATTCATTGATTCTGAATGTGAACTTAACAAGGCTCTTGGGATGGCTGACTCATGAAGGTCAAGAGACTCATCGTAGAATGTTCGACTCAGGTTGCGATACTTTCCCTTGGAAAAGATCATGACATATGAAAGGACTCGAGAAACATGTTATTGACACAAGTTTGTGGCACAAGAGGCCCCAAAAACTCTCCATATGTTTGGAAGAGTAACCAAATGGAGGAGGACACAAGTCTATGTAACAAGAACAACTTCATAAGTTCATACTAAATACCAATGCTTGTAGAACAAACTGAATGATGTGCTTTGTCTAAGGGTGACTATATTGTTACTAGTAAAAGAGAATGTTTAACGTCCCTTCTTTTTGGAATATTTTTTTTTCCTTTTTCATATATTTAAAGAGCTTTAAAAATAATAAAAGAACACTACATTAAAACAAGTGTCGCAAGAAAGAAAAATAGTTCCAAGCACATGGAACATATTGATGCTCAGTGCAAGGAGACACGTAAAGGATAATGACACTCGGGAAAATTCCTCCATGGGTCAAGGTGTCAGATCACAAAGGATAAAATGTTGCAAGGCATGCACCTAAGAAATTCTCTAAAATTTCAACAACAACAATGGAGTCAACATTAGGCCAAATATGCAAGATTGATTCATGCAATGCGATTACAGATTGACACAATGAGATTCCTTCAATGCAAATTTTTACAAGCCCAAAGAAAGTAAGATCGGTGGTTTTTCACTTTTAGAGAGTCTGGAAAACACTAAAAGGAGACTCCAAAGTGATCTTTTTTCATACATTTAGATCCCTAATCTCAAAAAAGGATAAAATAATAATTGGTAATACTCTCTCAGCAAGATGAATCTCCTGGGGTGCACCTTTTTCATAAGTTGAGTCTCTGAGCTCCAGAAAAGGTTTAAAATTATACCAAGGAGAAATATAGTTCCTTTTTCGTAAGTTAAGTTCCCCAGGCTCCAAAAATGGATAATCTAATACCTGGGAAAGCTTGCCTAGTGGGACATATCCCCTAAGGTATTTCATTTTCCTAGTTAATCTATTGGTCGGAAAAAGGGGTAAACTTGTACCAAATAGGTGTTCTTTCTAGACCAATTAACGAGTGTGAAAGAAACAAGGTCACTCAATGATCTTTTCCTATTTAGGGAGTCTGAAAAGGGATTAAATAAGACTCTAGGGGTTTCCATTTTTGTAAATAATGTCTAAGGACCAAAAAAGAGATAAACCAAAACCATGGAGAATGGCTCTTTTTCATAAATTTAGTCTCTCATGCCCGAAAAAGGGATAAACGTATACCTGAGAATACTCTCCTAGAGAATCGTACCTCCTAGGGAATACATTTTCGTAAATTATCCATCCGGACCGAAAAAAGGATTAAACCATCGTCGGATAGATGTGACTTTACGTTTCATTTTGGTGAGCATGAAAGGAAACAAGATCGCTCGACAATGTTTGCAATTTTAGGGAGTCTGAAAAGGATTAAAGGAGACTCTGAGGGTGCTCCTTTTCGTATGTAATCTAATAGAGGCCAAAAAGGATAAATAATCTCTTTCCATATGTCACTTTCATGGTTTAAGTGATCTTGAAACAAGACAATTCATTCTCTAGGGGAGTCCCATGGGTATAGGCCATAAACAATGATGAAAAAAAAAGATGAGGCTTCAACACAAAGTCATGGAGGTACTAAAATGCTTCTCATGCTTATGAAGTACTTTGGCATGGGAACCAAATGGAATACAAGGCTCTAACTAGGATGCCCATGGAAGGAAGACTCTACCACATAAAGTATGACACACTTATTGACAAGGAAGGTTAGTGTCACAATTCAGTGGGCTTGATCCTAAGGCCAAATGAACCAAGAAACAGACAACGCAAAAATGAAAGTAGGAAAAAATATAACCTATATGCCATTTTCTAGGTCAATACCTATCAGAACGGATCGATGTGATGAACAAATATCAAAGAAAAAAAGTCTCCAAGATCCTGCATATAAGGAAAATAACACTCATCTAGAAGTTAATAAATCCAATATAGATAGAAACTTTTGAAAATAAGAGGTGATACTAACCACAAAAATTGAAAACAACAAACCTAGGCTATACAATATGGTATAAGGCACCACACAACCTTATGGCTCATTCATGGTATTAGTTCAGGTAGAGCTCGCTACCAGGCTCTGACCAAGAGTCTCTTCAATATTCAACATGTAAAGTCTCCCAAGAGGGAAAAAACACAAACCATGGTGTAATTATTTCCACTATATATAATCCATATTCATGGCTTCGAGGATAGCCTCACCCAAACACAATTCAATATCCAATAAGTCATGTGAACGAGGAGGGTTAACAGTCCCTAAGGGTGAAGAAAAATGAAAATATTCCATATGACGATGGAGGTTATGTGTTAAGCCATAAATAGTGGCTCATTACCCCTTAATTGGGGCATATTACATTAGTAATGTTATTTTATTTATGTCGGATTTAGTCTATTAGTTGTGATTATACCTCCTAGTCTCCTATATATATACCAAGGAGACATTTTCATTTGGAATCATATTGTAATTGAACATTTATGTGGGAATAAGGAGGTTTCCCCCTCAAAGAGGCTTATTATTTGAATTTCTCTCTTTTTCAAGGCGTTGAGTACTTATTCTAAGGTTTTTCTATGCTATTTTGATATTTGGTTCCTAACATATGGTATTAGAGCCTAAGGTCTTGGGGTTTCGCTGCTACATCTGAGACACCTTGGAATTTTTGCTATAACTTTTTTTATACAACAATTAAGAAGGAACATCTTGGAGGATATTTATCAGACGCATCAAGGTACGTTGGGTTAAAATTTCATTTCCTGAGCCCTTATACTTTCAGAGATACATCCTTTCTAAGATAGGGTTCTAGAATCATCCTGAATTGAGTCATTGAGGAATTTTCGCTATAATTTTTTTTATGTAACGTTTTAGACCCTGAACTCTGGAGGCTATTCACATAAATTATTAAGGTAATTGTGGTAAAAATTTATGCTTCTAGGTCATCTTAAATTTGTAAATACACCCTGTGTAAGATAGGGTATCTGACTAGTCCTATTGACTAGTATCAAGCAGGTGTTTCGAGTACAACAATAATAACTTCTTCCTAGAGTATCCAAATTGAGTGAGACTAGTTGCATTAGATAGTGGACAGACCGTAGTAGTTCTGGTACAAGTTTCAGAATTTTTTGTGGATTAATTTGTGCGGGGCACACTATACAAGTGAGATCCCCTGGAAAGGAAAAAAATCAGCAAGTTGTAGGGAAGTTACCATAAATGCCACTTGGCACATCCAATTTTGACCATACCTATGGCATTATAGAGAATAAATATCAGAGACCTACAAAAAGAAAAATTTCATACTCATAAGGGCCGAAATTCTGGAGATACAATAAAAGGAATATTGTCTAACATAACCAACTCAAAATCAAGGTTTAAAGTGATACTTGGCCAACATGCCACCAAAAAAGGGAGCTTCTACACCAAATAAGCCTCCGTACAATCCTACTTGGACTCTTGATGAAGGTGAAGAAATGAATAGGGACATGAATTATTTACAAAAGAAGACAGTAACAAAATATGAACTACAAGAGATGGAAGCTAAGTTGGAGGCAATAAATACTAAGATGGATTGTTTAAAAGAGGAGATCATGGAAGGATTGAAAATTTTTGTAATAGAGAGGACACCTGAAAGTGAAAATGTATCCCATGAAATTCATGATGAGGACACAAGGAAGGTGAATCAAGAATGGAGAAACTCCAAATTTGGGTTGAAGACCAACCACGTTCCTAAGATCGATATGAGGAAGTTTGATGGAAAGGACCCTATCACATGGATACTTCAGATGGAGCAATTCTTTGATCTACATAATGTGCCACATACACAAAAGGTACTAATTGCTTCTTTATATTTAGAACCCAATCAATTTGTATGGTATCGATGGCTTTGTTATCGCAAATCACACATCACTTGGACAATTTTCATGGAAGAAATGATAGAACACTATGAGGATAAAAGGAGAAATACCTTCTTTAGCCAATTGATAAATCTCAAGAAAAAGGGTTCAGTTACAGAGCACATTGAGAGCTTCCAAAGATTGAATATAAAGGTAACAGATATTCCAGATGAGCACTTGATTGATTTATTCATAGGAACTTTAAGGGATAACATTCAACATGAGGTTCGCCTTTGGGAACCCAAATCATTGGAGAATGCATTTACGGTGGTGTTGACATGAAGATTAAATTTTTCCACCCTTAAAAAATGAAGCTTCATCTTTTCCTGAGCCATGAAGCTACCCTTAGTTCAAAATATAAAGGAGTCAGAATCACCCATTCCTTTTCGGGTTTCGAAATTCGGTTCTTCTTGAGGTGTGATCTTCAACTATCCCTTTTTCTTGGCACCGAAATCCCGAAGCCTTTTCAAAATATTAAGAAATATAAAGTAAAAAGGGGAAAGAAATGAACGTTACTTTTTTCAGTGTTTACCACAAAGCACTCTTTAGTTCGTAATTAATCAAATCCCTAAACACAATTATCTCTCCCTTAGTCTTTCGTGATTCAGTTTTCTCTCTGCTAAAGCGTTTTCAAACTCTTCTCCTTCGAACTCTTGGTCCTTGATTTTCCGAAAAGTAAAAAATTAAAAAGTAATTGTCCACTAGTCATGATTAATTAAATTTTTTTAATACGAATGATTAGCACCTCACTAATCCCATCACAAGTTCGCAATCCAGGGTTTAATTGTGACATATCCCCTGACGGCAGGATTCCTGAAGTTCCGAAATGAGAAATCGCATTTTGCGCCTCGCTAATCCCATTGCAATTTCATGATCTAGGGTTTAATTGTGACATATCCCATGATGGCAGGATCCCCGAAGTTTAGAAATGTAAAATCTTGTTTTCTTTAAACAAACCCTAAGATTAAAAGATTAAACTTTTTTCAAAACACGATTAATGATGACTAAGTTGCATTTTGATTTTCGGGAATTAAGGAAGGCAGTGACTTTCGGGTTTTCAGTTTCGAAATCGTCGATATATGACAGTATTAATAACGGGTAAATGAAAATATTTTTGACGTGAGTTCGTATCTCTAAGCATATATTTCAAATTAAATCATTTATTTTTCATCGATGGTATCAGTACGCTCGCTACAACACAAATTTAGGGATTAATAAAGGTCCTATGTGTCAAAGTTCATTCTTAACCTTTACCTCTGTAGTGAGTCACATTTGTCCAGTTTTATACACTTTTCTCTGTAAACAGGTTTCTGGTCCAATATAACCACCATGGCGCCCAAGAAGGCCACCAAGAAAAAAGAGGAATTTGCAGAGGTCTCGAGTCCAGACGGAGATGTTTTATCTGATACAATACCGTATGCCATCGATTCCATAAAATCCTGGAGGAAGATTTTTGAAACTCTCGATTATGAGATTAAGAACTTCCCCCATGATGCTGACAACAAACTCCAGGATATAGTGGAGTCTAAACTTCACAAGGTGGCTACGTGGCCGCGAATCCTAACTTACAACAACATGATCAGTTGGGCTTTAGAGCAAGCAGACCTGCAGACGAGGATCATTCTGGACAACCGAGGGGTCGTCATCGGCTCCTTCAGACCAGAACATATAAAAGTAATGCATAAATTGTCTTCCTATCCCAAATACATTTATAATAAAGATTTCGTCAGTGAGTTTCAGAGGAAAGAATGTTTTGAGTCAGACTAAACGTATCCTGACATAATAAAAGACTAGTGGAGAAACAAAGAAAAATTCAGGGATAACACAAATGGTGTTTACGCCACAATGTATTTAAACGAGTATATGGTTTATGTGGCGATGATGTTATGTAGGATTTTTGGTAAACAAAGTCCTACCCATTTCCTAGCGGAATGGGTACCTCTTTTGCATGAGGCCGCAAAAGGTTACAACTTCAATTGGGACAAGATTTTATCCGACAACATAGTGAGAGAGGTTATGGAGTACCATAATGCAAGATCAAAAGACCAAAAAACAACCTTTTATATCTCTGCATACATCATGGATTCTATATGCTTCTCAAATCCTTTCCCTTTGATTAATTAGAGTTGGAATCTGACTTACCTGGAGCCTATTCATGAATATCATTCTAAACTTTGGGAAGAAAACGCCAAAGATTCATTCTACGAGATTTTTCATTTCGGGGTAATACCACTACACCAGATTCTATACGACTGTGCACCCCCCTGCATTTCAGAGTTGGTCATAGGGAGCCTTCAGGAAATTGCTGACTGGTTTATAGAGGAGAATTTCTCCTACATCATAGTTTTCAGATGTTTGATTCCTCCAACTGCGCTTCCAATATTCCTCCCTGACAGACTATTGTGCAGGGAGGTAGCTTATCAAATAGTAACAGGTGGAATTAGGATAGAATTAAAGACAACTCAAAAGAAATCTTAGCCTATTTTTCCCTTTCAGATTGGAAAATTTTCACTCCTCAACTAGGGTCATTCCAAGTTCGAAGCGACAGCACTGGAGGGGGTCAAATTGGTAGACCTCGAGCACAGGAAGCACGATCCTTACTAGTTAGTGGGGAAACACATGGCCCACTACAATATGAAAGCATATGAACATGAGGAGTCCCCTTGGGATGACATGTTCAAAGGGACTAAGACTTATAAAAAGGTGTTAGAATGAGTAACGACACTGTCGTCCGACTGGAAAGCTAGTTTTCGGACCTTTTAGAAGCATAGACAGAGTGTTTTTCCCAAAGTAATGCAAGGAGAAGAAATCACCCTTCCCCAAAAACAAGAAAATATTCCCCCGGGCTTTGAAAAAGAAGCACAGGAGAAGGGAAATCCTGAAAAGGTGCCACAAGATACTGAAAGGCCCCCACAAAACAATGAGGCCTTACAGACGAAAAACCAGAGAGAGAAGTAGAGAGGAGGTTGGGGATACCTCCTGAGTCCAGTAAGCTTATTCCCCCTTCATCACCTGGTGTTGATGTCAATATGACTAAGGCAATAGGAGGGAAAGGCTCTACAGAGATAGGAAGTCCCATAGCTTCCTTAACCCCCTTACAGTCCGCTTTTGAATTCCCACAGACAGGAGCCCTATTTGTTGATGACCTCACCTCTATATCCATAGATGAGATTCCTCCTTCTGATTATTTTTTCAGCAGAAAGAGGAAGGTTGCCCTGAAACAAGATATGTATATCAAGGAGGGGAGTATGGTAAAAAAGCATAAAGTCTTACTAGATGGACATAATTTGGAGTAGGAGGATTTCACTACATGCATAGTAGGTTCCATGGGATCCATGGCAACAAAAAATTTTTTTACCGTGGGAAACATGAGAATGAGGATAAAGAAGAGTAGTAACATGATAGCTCAATTATAGGATCAATTAAAGAATGCTGAGAATAACATCAGAGAAGAGGTGAGGAAAAGTTTGGAGCAAACCAGGGCTGTTGAAAGGCTAGAAATTCAATCACTCAAATCAAGCCTGGACGAAATGAACCAGAGGATACAATAAAGTCAGGTGTAGGTTTCTCAACAAAAGGAGCATGCAGAATAGTTACAGGCTAAGTTAAATTTGATGGAAGGCTGGGTTATAGATTTAAAGGATTTCCAAACCCTGTCGCTGGAAACGCATACAAAGATAGAAGCCGAGCAACAGAGACTGATCTCCAAAATAGGGATCATCCATAATTACTTTCAAGAGGTAAGAAAATCTCTTGATAATATTATTTTACTAGAAAAGGAAGCTAAAGCAGCAAGGAATACTTTCCAGAAAGTGGTTGCATGTTCAGGGAATAAAGAGGCGACGAAAACTCTAAAGTTCTCTGTCACGGAACAAATAAAAGGAGACATCATGCTCAAGGTATGGGAAACAAATATGTCTGAGAGCAATAAGATAGTCAAAGAAATCAAAGATTATTGTGAAGGAATCTTCGATTCTTTGGATAAGCAAGCATTAGGTATTGAAAAAAATGACTGCTCCGAGTCACTGGGGCATATAAACATTGAAAAACAACAGTTGGACTGCAAAGAAGGTTTGAAGAAGTTTCAGATTGAAATTTTACAATTGAAGGAAATCGATG
>JASDQU010094798.1:8416-20569 GCA_032191745.1 Picea mariana | reverse complement strand
CAACTTTTTGGCAATGAACACAAGATTAGAAGAGCCCTGACCTCATCATCAAAGTCCACTTTTACAGAACTTAGTTGATTAGTAACCGTATTAAATTCATTTAAATGATCTGCAACAAACCCACCTTCCGACATCTTCATATTAAATAATCTCTTCATTAGAAATACCTTATTGGATGCCGAGGGTTTTTCACACAGTTTAGCCAATGCATCCATCAACTCCTTCATTGTGTTTTCTTTCAAAATATTGAAAGCCACCGATGCTGCCAAGATCAGCTGTATCATTCCTAGTGCCTTTCTGTCAAGAACCTCCCATTCTTCGTCCTTCATGGTCGTCGACTTCTTTTCTATTTCACCCAATGGTAAGAATAGATCCTTCTATTATAAATAATATTCCATCAACATCTTCCATAACTGGTAGTTTTGGCCATTAAATTTATCGACCCTAAACTTTCCATCTTCTGCCATTGCTCCCACTCGAACCAGGAACCCTCTTTTCCTGCAAGTTACCTTTTGCTCTGATACTAGTTGTTAGAAAAACAGGATCACGGAGCAATAAAATAAAACAAATGCGGAAATAAAACACAGAAGATACACAATTCAATAGAGACACAGATATTCATGGTTCACCTAGTCTAGGCTACGTCCACCAGATAAATTGCCCGATCCTTCCTTTCTTATTATCCAACAAATGAAGGGATACAATCTACAACACACCCATTGTAACTTCCTCTTCTTTCTCCCATAGTATCCTCACTCAGAATACAATATTCACAATGATACATAGCCACAACACATTTCCCTCATAAAAGAGGGTTTCCTTCTAGGGAAAAAAACCCTAACATAACTTCTATCATCATATATGCGACCTTATAATGAACGATCCAGATTTACAATGAAATTACAATATACATTTACAAGACATTTTTTCCTTCGGGGGCCTGTTTGCCCCTAAACCCCGCAGAGGGTGTAACCCCCCTCTGCACTCTCCCGCGTGGAGGAGTGGACATTCTTATGGGGTGTAACTTCTTCATGGGGTATAAACACGGTTGAAAATAAAGACCTCTGAATGAGGAAGATAATTAGGCTCCACAACCAACACACTACAACAATGCTTTGAACTCATCTAGACTACATTGTTTCATTGATACAATGAGTGAATTAAAAAACAAATTCTTCAAAAGGATCAACTAAAACTATTTGCAACGAAAAGCATACAATATCATCTATATCATATGTGTGCAAATAACTAATTTTCATCACTGGACTCTTACTATGAATCATTTTTCCATTAGAGCATATCACTCATTCATGGAAAGTCTAAGTTACTTCTATACTTCACATTATGCATACTAAGCTAGAGAAGCATCATATTCCATTATTTAAAGGATTTGATAAGTAATATGGAGACACAACACTTTACATATGATATAAACCTGTAATTGTTTTTCCCTTGTTCATGTATAGTAACTCTATTATGAAAAAAAACAAATGGGCTAGCGATGAGAAAATTTGAATCCTAAAATTATTTACAAAAATATATTTTCATTGAACTAGAAAAAACGCTTAACTATATATATTAAAAACTAATAAGATGCAATTCAATGATACCTAAACCAAAATGAGAATGTTTATTTCCACTTTTATTTTTGACTAACTTAGTGGCATTATTTGATGTATTAAGAGTTAGCATTATTAATATGAACATATTATAGTGTTGGGTTGTTAGTCATCATTTCAGTTGATGCTTGTGTGTGCACCAAAATTCCTAACGTTGGGGTGGTTTAGACTCAGGTTTTGTCTAGAGCGTGTCCAACAAAACCCAAAAGCACCAGCATATCAATCCTTGGCCAGGGCTGAGGAAAGTCTCACCTGCGGTACATAGAGGATCACAGAGACCATAAGGTCTTGTGTCAGTGATGAAGGATTAAACATACTAAACACTACTTTAATTGGCATCCATATAACTCAGATCTCATACTTCATTAAGGACTAAGAATGAAACCATACACATCCACATTCAACCCATTCATAATAGACAAAAAATAGATTGGAATTGCCATATATTCATTACTGGAAATATTTCAATCCAATCTCATATCATCATTATATCAACAAGGAAAATACATAGAATGTGCCATGCGCCTTGCTTTAGGACTCAAACATATCGAAATTGTTGGCATAGGGGTAGACCCAGGGTTCAATACTTCAACAACGCACCAACAAAACTCTAACTACCGACCCTTTCAGAAACACCTGCGAAGTAGATGAAGTCTCACCTGAGGTAGAAGCAGGGGTGGTTGATGAAATCCAGTGTCTGCAACCTTAGTTGAGACACTGATCTATGATTATAACACCTTAATAGATCACTTAGCAGTTATAGTTCATTAGTATTTAACCTTCATTTACAACGTAGATAAACCCTAATAATAGAGCAACGTAGTAGTATACAAGATATAATACACCCGAGCACTTAGCACATAAAGATAGATCACATCTAGCATTCATTCACATTATTAAGCACAAAGCATCAAAAAATCTATCTATCATTCATTTATATCAAAGCACTAAGCAAGTAAACAGATCAATACATCACACAAAGCATAGCAACACAGGATATACTTGGTTCACCCCCAGCCTGGGGCTACATCCACCAACTCTTCTTCTCTTTTATTGTCTTTTGTCAATATTCTACATGCACAGACCACAAGATCCTACTCCACATAGGACAGGAGATCTGTGCACACCTCTCCAGATCCTCCTTCCCCAAGCTAGATTACAGCACAAAGCCCTTACCCAGTCTCTTACAGTCACCTGCACTTAGCTCTGCAAGTTCCCAACACACAGTAGGCACATAACTAATTCGATCACATAGATACAATCACTTGCACTTACACAACACACATAGGTCTCTATGCCCCCTTACTTACATCACCTAGACATCTATTTATACATTACCAAAAGGGCCTAAACATGGGTAAACCCATGGACCGACATCCCCATACCTGTTACATAAGACCAAAACCCAAAAATCCCTAAACAAGGGGCTGAGATCCCGCGATCACCACTTCGACTTGCGCTCCTCCTTTGACAGCCTATCGAAGTCCCAAAATAGGTCAAACATGACCAAGGATCCTCAAAACTTGGTCAAGGGCCAACAAGCCCCCAATAGTCACTTGTGACTCGTCCCGAGTCACTTTGGTCTGGGTAGCTCTGCTTCAAAATCCTCGAGCTTGGCTCGAGCCACTTCGACCTGTTGTTGCGCCAAGGCCTCCTGCTCGGTGAACTCTTGGATAACTACTTCATTGGCAGGTCCCTCTAAGTGTTGTTCGACTACAATGACTACTTGTTCCATCTTTTCTCCTTAGCCTTCAATCTCCTCAAACATTTGGCACGCTTTGTCCTGGAGTGGTTGGAGCCTCTGAGTCACTTCCATGACTTTGCTTTGTATGTTGTGGAGCTTCTATTGAGAAGTGCATTGTTCCTGGGATTACTTCATCCTTTCAACTGCTGACAGGAGCTTCAACTGCACCTATACATTTGTTGCTTACTGCTTTGCCTCCTAGAGTTGTGACTCTAGTGCCTTTAGTTCAGGATCTTCAGTGAGTCACTCATAGGTTTGTGCACTTCTACTGATAAGTTGTTTACATTCTAGAGTGAATGCTCTGATCCTCTCAACTGTGCTCCAACCAGTGGCTTCTCTATGGTATAGCACATCCTATGGGGTACTTGGCATTGTTTTTATCTCTAAGTCTGCGATTCTTTGTTGATGCTGTTGGATAGCTTCCGCAAGCTGCACTACTTGATGCTCCACTGGTTCTTCCATCTCTAAGCTTGCCATAGAGCAAAGTGATTTGCTGACTTCTTCTTTGACTCTGAGATGCTCTGCGAGAAACTTCTCTTTCTCTTGCTTGACTTGTTCTCTCTCCTCTTCGAACTTGGTGTGGAGGTCATCCTTCTCATGCTGCGCAACTTGGTGTTTCTCTAACACTTCCTGTTGTGCTTTCTTCAGGGACACTGTGGCCTGTTCTTTCTCTTCTTGCTCTCGACGAAGGAGAGCTTCAGTTGCATCAGCTATTCTACAGAGTTGGGAAGGCTCATATCCCAACTCTGGTTCTTCTAATGGTGGGGGCATAGTGGATACTGCGCGGCTGGATTGAAGGGCTTGTTGTACCCCTCTTAGTTCTGTCTCAATTTTTTCATACATGGTTTCTTGCTTGGCTTCAGTGTTCTGCATAATATCCTATGAAGCATCTGATACAACTGCGATGATGAAGTCTAAATCATCGAGCATGAGAACAGTCTGCAGCTTACTCTTGGTGGCTTTGGATTTCTTCTGAGAGGTAGGTTTCGTGGGGGAAACCTTTCTTTTCTTAGAGGGATAAGCCTCATCAATAGGATGCCTAGGTGATGTTACATCACCTTGCTTCTGCCAATCTTATTTTCCATTGGTCTATTCTTTATCTACTTCATCATTATATCCTCGTCTAGGTAATTATGAAGTAGCTTCGTCTAATGCATTGTTCAGGTTTTGTACCTCTTCAGTCTTCTTCCTTCTTCTAGGTCAAGGTGTATCATGATCTTCATGAGTGGCCTATGAGCTTCTAATTAGTTTGGGATCAGACATTTCTGTGAGGTCAGTAGGGATAAGGAGCTCTACAGACCAGTCCTTAGTTATCTCTTCAAGGTCCTCCTCTGTGAGCTTATAGTATGAATGGAGCTCTTCTTTATGCTCGTCTACACACGCAGTGATATAAATAAAGTGTTGATCTACGTGGAACTTCATGAGGGGTCTGAACCGGTGCAGGGTGTTTGACATCATACGAAGGACAACCCCAATAGCCCTCTTTAACTAGAGATAATATGTGTGGAATACCACATTTGACTGCCATTGTTTTCCCATATCACTCGAGTACCAGAGCGTGGTGAACTTTGCAGTGAGTGGCTCGAATGGCTCAATGTCCGGGAAGGTCACACCTTTTGGCATATCCCAAGAAATAAATTCTACGAGGATCAACAACTAGCTGAAATGGAACTCATACACCTAATCCTGAGCTTCAAGACAATCCAATTATAGTTGGTTGACTAAGTACTTTGCCCAGTTCATTTGGAGTCCTTCTACACATTTTCCAGTGAGGTCAAAAACGAACCCTGTGACTTGCGTAGGTATGTTCTTTCTCACTAGCTTTCTTGTGATCAACTAGCAGGCCAGGCGCACTATGCCATTCTGGATGGAAGCTACCTTGTAGCCTCTCATCCCCTTTTCTACATCGCCATAGGTATCCTTAATCCTCTGTGCCAGGGAGCGATCTGCAACCTTCCCTAGGTAGAAGTCTTGTGGGTCTGGTCCCTGCATGCTCAATCTGGTGATCCTATGGATTAGCATCAAATCGATTGTGATGTGTCTGTCTAGCCATAGATAGCTGCCATGGTAGCACAATAGCAGGAGCTTCACACACGCATTAACCTCCTAGTGCCTTCCAAAATGTGGAATCTTCATCACATTCTAGATGGTATACAACGCGAGGTTCATAGTCCATGGTTGGGGGATTGTTTTTGAGTTCTTCCCCTTTGTCCTAGTCAAGTATCTATGAGGGGTGAGCATACTATGGTTCTTGCGGTCCCCTAGGTTGAAGTCACTGAATTTTAATGTTGTGATCTTATCTTGTTGTGTTCTAACTGCACGTATCCCCTTCAGGAAGTACGTAGTAACTAGAGTGTAATCGAAGTCTCTGGGGACATTGTCACGACTCATCGTGCCAGCCAAAGGTGGGATGTAGTCGGGCAGAATAGTCAAGATTAACTTTTCATTCGCCGATGAAGCTTGAACCCCTACGGACATTACTTTTTCATACATTAACTCGATTAGAACTCCTTCAACCAACTTCTCTATGGTGTTGAGTTCGTCTGACATGCATGCTCTCGATGGGATAACTTAGGTCGATGAATGAATGCTCAATGCAATAGATCGGGTGGTGAAATCTCAGTAAACATAGTGTGGTAGAAATTAGTTGTCTTGGATACAATTCGCAAAAGTAGTCTCGATGCAACAGTCGACGGAATAAGTATATAGCGGTGTAACGAATCTCTCCAACGGATGAGAGGCCTTCATCAATGCAGTTTTGTCCGTTATGGCGTGGTCCCAACGGTCTGATGAGGAGATTTTTGGTCATAATTGTTGTTCTAATCGTTCGGGAGCATTGGTCTAACGATCATAATGCCTCCAACAGTTATATTGCTTCGCCATGGCGAAGTGCCAGGTTGTGTTGTTCTGATATCCCGACGAAGTTCCTGTTTTGCAAACCTTCCTTCTGCAAAGTCCCCTCTGGAACCTTTTGCAACTTTTCTATCTTTTCTCTCTTCTTACTGATATTTATATCCTTGTTCCCTGTGATCTTCGTCTCGGTATTCCTCTTTCCATTCTAATTATTATCTTCTTTTGGCATAGTAACTTCGCATTGTTGAGATTCTTTCATAGGTTTCAAGGGCAATACTTATTCTATGTCTGGGGTAGGTGCTCCACTCTTCTATGAGTCTTCTTGTGTTCTTTCAACTTTGACATCCAAGTTTCTAGTTCTAAACAACTCCAATATATTCTCTTCTTCTTCAATCAAGTGCGCTATCCTCCTAGTCATGAAATATTTTAATTCTTGCTTCTTTTGTTCTAAGACTTCCTCTTCTTTTTTTTCTAGCCTTATCCTTCTTGATCCAGGTTTTTCCTAGTAACATAGAAAATGGGGCTCTATTCTCAATAAATTTCACAACCTCAAAATCTTCCTCTGTCGAAGTTCCATGAGCACTTGTAGATATCTGGGTGAGTCTTCCACATAGGGTTATCAACTTTCCTCTAAATAATCCTATTCCTCCCAATGCGCTTTCCTAAAATTTCCCAGGTTCTTTCTGTGATGATATTCACCTGTGTTTCCTCATCCAGAACACGGTAAATGTCGAAGTCTCCTATTCTTGTTTCTATCCACTCTTTTTCTTTGAAGATCTCTGATAAGTTAACATTTTTGTGATCATTCAGGGTTTCTTTCATTTGTAGCAATACATTCTCTGATTCTTTTTGGGGTTTTTCCATGGTCTTAGTTTCTTGGCCTTCCTTAGGGTTTTCTGGTCTCATGTTCATTCTTTCAAGCTTAGCAATCATTTTAGGGAAATCCAAAACTTCATGGTCCATATATTTACAACAAAGGCAAGTAGGACCTCTACCAGGGCATTCCTTAGCAAGATGTCCCGGTATTCTGCAACTATAGAAAAGAGTTAATCCTCTCTTTCTCTTGAGCGATCCCCAACCTTTCCTATACTGCGCATTAGGATCACAGTAACTAACCTGCAAAAAAATCTTTCTAGGATCCTGCATCCATTTGTCAGTCCAAACATTCTTTCTATGCATAGGAATAACATATCTTTCATTATTTCTATCAGATCTACCCATATCAAATATTCTTTCTTCTAGTTGTGCCCTAGTTTTCAGGCTAGGACAAAATTTATCAAACATACCTAGATTCTTACTTTCAAAACAAAAATTTCCACTTATCTTACCTTTTCAATAAAAAAATTTCACTATTATTACCTTTATCAGAGCAAAAAGATTCAATATCTTACCTCTTTTCTTCAGATCTGACTTCTCTTCCTAGCACAGAGCTTCACAAGTCAAGTATAATACTGTGCACTAGGGCAACAAATCTATGCACACAACTTTCTCTTTTCTTTAGTTCCCAGCAATCACAGTTTCAAGTCCCAGCAACAGAACCATTTGTTGGCAAAGGGGTAGACCCAGGATTCAACGCTTCAACAACGCACCAACAAAACCCTAACTACCGTCCCTTTTGGAAACACCTGTGAAGAAGATGAAGTCTCACCTGAGGTAGAGGCAAGGGTGGTTGCAGGACTCTAGTGTCTACAACCTTAGCTGGGACATAGATATTTGATTGTAACACCTTAATAGAGCACTTAGTAGTTATAGTTCATTAGTATTTAACCTTCATTTACAGTGCAGGTAAACCCTAATAATAGAGCAACGCAGTATTCTACAAGATCTAATATGCCTGAGCACTTGGCACATAAAGATAGATCAGATCTAGCATTCATTCACATTATTAAGAACAAAGAATCAACAGATCTATCTATCATTCATCTATATCAAAGAACTAAGAAAGTAAACACATCAATACATCGCACAAAGCATAGCAACACAGGATATACGTGGTTCACCCCTAGCCTGGGGCTACATCCAACACCTCTTCTTCTCTTTTATTGTCTTCTGTCAATCTTCTACATGCACAGAGCCACAAGATCCTACTCTGCATAGGACAGGATATCTGCACGCACTTCACCAGATCCTCCTTCGCTGAGCTAGATTACATCACAAATCCCTTACACAGTCTCTTACAGTCACTTGCACTTATCTCTGCAAGTTCCCAACACACAATAGGCACATAGCTAACTCAATCACATAGATCCAATCACTTGCACTTAGCACAACACACATAGGTCTCTATTCCCCCTTACTTACATCGCCTAGACATCTATTTATACATTACAAAAAGGGCCTAAACATGGGTGAACCCATGGGCCGACATCCCCATACCCGTTACATAAGCCCAAAACCCAAAAATCCCTAAACAAGGGAACGAGATCTCGTGATCCCCGCTTCGACTTGTGTTTTGCCTTCAACAGCCCGTCGAAGTCTCAAAATAGGTCAAACATGACCAAGGATCCTCAAAAATTGGTCAAGGGCCAACAAAAATGTAGGAATACATTCAAAGACATTACAATATTGCAGCAGGCTCAGGGTGAGCTCAATGATGGTAGATAACTCAAAACTCTTAGACTAGATGAATAGCTTCTCATAAACTCCTTAAGACATTATCCAACCTATTTATCTAATCGTAAAGATCATTTTTATATCCTTCACTACTAGGGAGCATTGTCCCTTTCTTCTCTGCTCCACTCATTTGTTTGATCCAATTGCCTTGCATGCTTCAGGTACCTGCAAGCACTCCATGCAGACTTTCTGCATCAGGGGAAATCTTAACTGCCTGACCAACTCCTCTTTTGGTCACCCCACTTCTTCGTATGTTGATGGAACTAATCATTTGGGGAGATATCTTGATGATTCATTTCTTTCTTTTGATAGTCATCTTTTTGGTTTCTAGCGTAACTGACAAAACTTGGAATGACACGCACTTGCTAGTGTTTATGTTCTATGCTCTACTGAAAAAAATTTATCTGATGCACACTTCAAGTAAATCCTCGCAAACTTACTCATGTGCACACACAACTTATAAAATGGGTGCACACTTCTCGCTTGATGCACGTGAAAAACTTAACCCAAAACTTTGGGTGCGAACAGGCCCCCACCACTATTATATGTCTCATCCTGGAGCCAACGACTCTATTTTGGACAAAGAAAAAAAGTAAGAGAAAATAATCCACTATTGTAGGAGCTCATCCACATTGGCATGGATATCATCGGGCTCAATGAGTGGGGGGGTTGAATGATTGGTTGTTGGTGAATGAGTTGTGGGGTTGTGTGAACTTGGTCATTTGAGGTAGAAGAGGTGTGAGTGGTTTTGAGGCTAGTTCACCAGAAAATTTAGGGATTGGTTGTATAGGGGATGGATTTGAGTGAGCACGGTGGGTATTTAAATATGTATGTCATGCACTGCTCCTTTTCTTGGATATCCACCCTCTTTCACAAAGGTATGTGATGCAAGGTGATGCAGGAGAATCTTCTAGTAATTTTCGAGATTGAACTAAGGGTCACAAACATTTAACAAGGGAGTTGGTTCCATAATCTTTTATTTATTTGTAATAGCTATATATTTCTAGAAGATACCTTAGCAGATATCTTCTATCGAATAATTTAGATAGGCATTGATTTATTGCTGATATTTAGGAACAATTTTCTAGATTTAGGGCTTTGTTCAGATGATTCGAGATTGTTAGTTGTGAGCTACTCGAGAGATCCAAATGATATTAAATGTATTTTCAATTGATAACATAGAGAAAGTGTGTGAAGAGTGTGGTGATATTGTGTGTTTTCAAAGGTCTGAGAGACCGAGAAGGAATTGAGCATTCCTAGTGTAAATTTGATTCCTTCCATCTTCTAAATAAAAGACAAGTGTTCATGGACTTATGATTTGTGTGCATGATTTATTGAATTCCATATATATATATATTGTGTGGGTAGAGTGGCAGGTGATCGTGTTTGTAGGGATCGATCAAGGATTCAGAGTCCAACAATGTGAATTTCATGAGTTTCATAATTTAAAAAACCAATGGTTGCGATTAGATCTGAGAGAGGATCCAGATCAGATTGACGACCCTTGTTGATCGTTCGTCAGATCCCAAATACAAAATAAGTTGTGTGTTTCATAGCCAACTATCAAATATTCCTACCAAATCTCAACTCTAATGCCAATACTCTGAGAGTGAGATCTAGTTGTTCATCGGAGTAGATCTCAAGGAAGATCTACCGTCCATCAGAGCCTTCCACTCTGACAAATCCTTTGTTTCAGAGTCAAGTTTCAGAGCTCCATCCCACAACTCAACTCTGACCATAGTATTGTGATGAAGAATCAAGACCATTCATCGAGGATAGAGATCAACGATCAATATTGATCATAGATCGGATCCATCTATAGCCAGTTTGAATCCAAGAATTAATATGGATCATCCATCCATTGAAAATCAATGATGAGGATTGAATGTTAAATTCCTCCAATGAGTAATATCCATCATCCGTCGGGGAGGAAAACAATGACCATGATCTATTGGAATATTTGCCTCCACCTATAGTCTGAGATTGAGATCTGACCATCCATCAGCAAGGAATCGACGATCATGATTAAAAGAAGATTGGAGCATCCTGTGAGAGAAACCAAAGCTTCTTTTACTCCAATACAACAATTTGACCACGTTGGACCAATCCAACCATCCTTTCAAGAGTAGATAGACAACGATCGTGGGTCTTGGAAATTTTAAACCTGCAAAGTTTGTATTGAATTTGGCCGTGAATTCTACTGGTAATTGAAGTCGATCTAAGGCAATGAAGTATTAAGGCTCTAATAGAGTACGATCAAAGACTCTGATCTATGGGTTTAGAGATGAATAGGCCATCATTTTTGGTATTAGAGAAACGATAGAATCATAGTGTGCTGATGAGAAGAAAAGATGTCACCCAGGAGAAGAGGTCGAGGCATATTAGTTGAAAATGTTGAATTACAACAAAAGGTGAGGAAACTTTGAGCAAGGATGGAAGACATGGATACTTCCATGAAGAGGGATCTTGGTACAAGAGATGTTAGCAAAAGTGAAGAGACAACAATATCTAAGGAAGAGGAAGAAGAAGAAATGTTGATCAAGGTGGTCAATAAGGTTAGTGTGAGGCCAAAGGTAGAGGTACCAATGTATGAAGGTAATTTGAATGTTTAAGAATCGATTGACTGGATTAATTATTTGGATAAATATTTTGATTATGAGGATGTAGATGAAGAGAAAAAGGTAAAGTATGTTGTGACAAGGTTGAAGGGTGATGCAGCACTATGGTGGGATGAATTAGAAGAAGACATAAATACAAAAGGGAAAATCAAGATCAAGAATTGGGACAAAATGATTGTTGAATTTAAAAGCAATTTCATGACTAAGGATTACCAGTTGAACCTGTTCAGACAGTTGCAGAATCTCAGACAGAAGGATATGACTGTGAAATAATATACATAAGAGTTTTGCAAATTGACTATTAGAGATGGTCATATTGAGGAAGATGTTGAAAAAATTTCCAAATACATCAATGGCTTGAGACACGATATACAATATGAAATTAGCATTTTGTTCCTAAACATAGTTGAGGATGCCTCCCAAGCATCTTTGAAAGTAGAGGAGAATCTGGTCAGAAAACAAATCGATAAAACCAGAGTAAGAGGTCCAACAAGAGGCAAAGGACAATCCAATCATAGAGGAAGTTTTCAGACTCCAAAGAGATGAAGGAGGCAACTCAAGATCAAGTAACCATCCATCAAGAGGAGGAGAATCCATAGGAAAAATATTTTTCTCTAGAGGCAGAGGTAGAGGAGGCAAATAAATCAGATGTTACACTCATGGAAACATAGGCCATATGTCATGGGACTATCCAGAAAACAAATCA
>JASDQU010094796.1:2731-13504 GCA_032191745.1 Picea mariana | reverse complement strand
ACTTTGTCGAGGAGAGCCCTCAGGTGTACTTGTAGGCAAGGGTTGAGAACCTTCCAGATGCTCTAGAGATAAACCTTGCATTCTATGTGAACGACGTGGAGGAGCTATTGTAAATGAGTGACAAACTTCACGAAGAAAATCTTATGGTCAACTTCGAGAAACAAACAACATGCACTAGTAAATGAAATCTAGGAAGCAATCACCAAGCAAACAAGACCTTCTAATTCCGAAGCCACTAGTTCGTGATGAAATCCAACGTCGCAACAATGAGATGAGAAGGGTCTGGGCTAGGGTGAAAAAGTTACGTTGATGACCTGCTTAACGGACTTACACCCTGGTGCAAGCTCCCACACTTAATCGTGGGTATACCCTCCAAGGAGCCCGAGTGATTTTGGTCAACATCAATTCCAGGTACCGTGAAGACTTTCCCCTTCACAGTCACCTCATGTAAGAACCTAGAAAGAGAGGCCATTAAGGTTACCACCAACAATAATAAATCTTGGGAGGACAGTCGACAGTCCGATCCACACGCAAAGGTAGGGTATCTAGCCCGCAATCAACTCAAAAAGCTTCCATATGCCTCCAAGTGATCCCCATAATACGTGCAATCTCTACACTAATATCAACAAAGCAGGGTGAGTAACTCTGCCAATATCAATGCGACCTCATGTTTGACCCTTGTGTGAGAAGGGATTCCCAGGACAAGATGTTGCAAATGGAATTTAACACTCCTTAACATAAGATGCTATTGTGTGTTTTTGTGCTTTGAAGAGTGTATCTCTCTTCCTACTCCAAAGCGCTAGCCTAGCTAAATGTTGGTGTAATAGAGCCCTAGAAAAGAGTTACTAGTTAAATTTTATGATTGCGTAGTGTTATTAAGAGTTGTTGTTTACTCAAAGGAAACGGAGATGAAACCGATGTTGTATAAGAATCTGACCCAACAATGCATGGATAAGAATGCAATATAGCAATTTTCGTTCAATGAATCCTATGTATGGGAGGGAAAGAGAAATTTTCCAGATCAAACTTTGAACTACAATACACAATTTCCTTTAAAATGCAAATGCAACAAATCATGCATCAATAACAATTCTCTATTGCTTCTTTTTCAATAATTTCAACAATTGATTTTCAATGTTTTCGAAAATGAAAATGATTTTTTGAAAGAAAAACTTTGTTCACTTTTCAAAAAGGACCCTCACCATGATAGTGAGAGTACAGAAAATAAAAAACCAATGAACAAGCAATGATAAAAACCCAATCCACTCTTTCAATGAAAACAAAAATAACAAGCAAACCAATCTAGTCTTTTCAATTGCACAAGAAAAGTGATCTTTCAAACAATAAGCAAATGATAAAGACCAAGAAACTCAAATTTTAACCGATCATCGGTCCTTAACCAATCAAGCACCCTCAGATTCCAAAATCAGAGAGTACAGCTTTGCCAAGAAAAGTCAAGAAATGAAAGTCAAGAACAAGTGACAGGACGAGCCTTTGAAATCCTAAGACTACTCGTGCATGAAAACAAAGACAAGAAGAACATCAATCAATGGTCCAAGAGACTCTTTTTAGGCATCTAAACTGATATGGGCAATTCAAGATGCAAAAACTCAAATCCAAAACTTTGAAAAAATGAGTTCGTAGGCTAGCAATATTACACAGTGTGATAATTAGTGTTTCTCGTAGGTGACTCTTGAGCAAAGTGCGAGAACCTCACATTGAACCTAAAAGCAGGGTGCAAACCCTATAGATTCTCGCAGGCTACTGTGAAGCACAGTGCGAGAATGTTTGTAACTTATCAAATTTTTGGAAAAAGACACAAAATTTGAGGAGGCCTCTAGACCAAGAGGGTGTATCAGGGTATCCTGAAGACTCAGAGATTGATATGAATGGAGAAAGGTAAGACAAGAGAAAATGGCCAAGGAAAAACACCCAAAACCATAAGAAAATGGGTTATAATCCCCAGTGGAGTCACCAATTTTGTTATCGGACTAATCGGTAGGTGCGGACACTAACAGATCTCCCTAGATCCACTTGGATCTAGAACAAAACAAAACAGGACATGACTCTTTCCCTAAGTTTTGACCATTGAATTAGCTAGTAGGAAGAAACAAGTAACATACCCTAGTATCACTTCCTAGGGTCTCTGTTGTTCCCGCTTCGCTCCGGTGCTCTCGTGAGGTCAAGACCAAGACAACACAAACCAACCAAAGTGAAGATAGCAAAATATATTCAACTATCAACTTATGTGTATGATCAAGGAATTACACAATAAAGTGAGAATAGCTTTATGGGAAAGGGACATGCCACTGTATCATATTAATTGAAAGTAAAGATTGCAACCTGATAGCCTTGATGTCACAAGCTTCCTTTCGATGGCTCTTGGCTCCAACACACACACTTGCTCAATCCTTGCATGAAGAAGATCAAATCCTCTTGATAGACTGGCTAGAGTCTCCAAGCTGTTGTTCAAGCTANCCTTCACACAATTCTTTCACCAATTCTCCAATGAATCTTGCTTAACCTTTTCCATGAGAATTCCCTCAATATATAGGAGAGAATGAGATAGTTACTTGGATAATAATGATCCCACAATATCAGGGAATCCAGTACAAGGATAACCATTCGAATGGAAACCCATTCTTCTAGAAGATTCCCTTCTAGAACCATCGAGAATTCATCTTTTTCCATGCTTTAGGACGAGTTTTTACCCTAGCTCTTCAGCATAGTGTGAGAAGTTCACACCCTGGCTTAAGGCAGCCTGCGAGAATGGGTCATTCTCGCACCCTAATATATTAGCTGCCTGCTAACCCTCTTCAAAAGTGAGTTTTCTAGGAAGAGATGAAAGTAACTTTTCTCAGGATAAAGTTCTTATGAAGAGCCTGAGTACACCATCCTTAATACACCATCATGATGACCAAAATCATGGGTAACACGGGGCTATCTAGATATGCAACAAAACACTGATCATAAAATATGGACAGAGCGTAAGACAGGAAAACTAAGCAGTAGTACAAAAAAATCCTAGTTTTTTGCAAATGCAGTGTTGATAACTTATAAACCTTAAACATTAGAGGAAATTTTAGAACAATGGAACCTTCCATCTGGAATGTCGCCATGAGGAGTGTCTTTGTGAGGAGTGAAAAAATAAGGTTGCATGTAGGTTGGCCATCTCTATTTAATTGGTACGCTCCAGAAGGCATTGAACAACATGTCAATTCTACTACCAAGGAGAGTGTGCCAGTGGAATTGCTCCATCATGTCCCTCCTCATCTCGAAGATGAGTTCTAGGTGTTCTGGCGCAAGGAAGCATGGTGAAATCGAATCTCGGTCCATGTTTGAAGTAGGAAATGGAGGCTCAGTCGGGCAGTCCGCTCAGGGTATTTCTTCTTGGACAATACAAGTAGCCCCCTCCAAGGTTGTCATTGTATCCATTGCAGGAATACTGGTGTTGGGTTGATCATGGGGGTCTAGGACTGTGTAGAGGAGGGAGTCTGGCGGAACCGTAATTGGTTCCTCCAGAATATTCTCCTCCACATAAGTCATTGGAGGCATCTTCGGCTCCTTATTCCTCTGAATCAGGATTGTCAAGGAAGCCCAAGCTAGTTCACAGAAGCGTCTCTGCCTTGCTGCATAAAAATACCAAGAGGGACCCCTCTTGGGTTTCCCTCACTCACAAGGCATGACAGAGAAGGAAATCTATACAAAACTAAAGAGAAGGGCGCACAAAGCTGAGCAACTGAGCAGAGCAGAGAAAAAATGCGACAATGGAATGGAATGAAACAATCCATGACCAAGATGGTAGAAGTGGAGGATTTTTCGGGAAGCTGAAGTGATCTCACAACCTCCTCCCATACCTATCATCACCCCTCCACCATGATGCATTGAGGGAGCCATTAAACATGCATGAGGGAGATGTCCAACCTTCCCCAGAGCACATTTAAGCTTGTCCTCCATCCAAGAAATGAATCGAAGGGTGGCGGTAGTCCTTATTAACAACTCGGGCTGCATGTAGACTGTGTGGCACCTCATTCAGGGGAGGGCACTCTCTTCGGGATATATCCATACATAAGATTAACAATTATGGGGCTAGAGAGATTTGAGCATCCAATTGAATCATCTCCTCCTTTGAGTCTACACCCTCATTAGCTAGGAAATCTTCTATCTTATTTGCTTCTCTTTTCACAAGTGATGGGATTAAGGTGAGGTTGGGTTGAAAGAGGGAACAAAAGTCCTCCAACAGTCCCATGAGTCTCCATCTTGGGGAAAATTTTGAGGGGTGTGAGCCATGGATGATTTTATATGGTGACCTGGGAGTCCCCTTACACTATGAGTTGAAAGATGTTGTGACTGATTTCCAATTTGATTCCCTTAAGGAGACTCCAAATTTATATTGCATTGCTTGTATTGAGTCCCAAGTAACCTGTTGTGATGTGTAGAATTATCCACGCACTATCTCAAAGAACTGCTCCAAACCCAGCTGGCCCGGGATTTCCCTTCAAGGAGCCATCGAAGTTTAATTTGACAAAGCCTAGAGGGGGAGAGGACCAAGAGAGAGGTATGCAGGAAAGCTTGGTTGGACGAGAGAGGGCCTGGTGGGGATGACCAGGGAGGTTTAGTTTACAGGCCAAGAAGATGTAACTTTCAGGGAGATTTCAATTCATATCATCTTGTGTCCAGGGCTCAGGTATGATTGTTTCCTGAACGAGGGTGAGTATCTTTTCCCAAGTAGAGTGGGGTGGGGGAGGAAGTAGAGTGAAACATTCATTTGTTTCTCACTTTCCAGATTTGCCAGACTATAAAGTCTGGTAGCAGTTTCAGACAACATTTAAGTATAAATAAAATTCCTTATTGTTTCTTAAAAATAATTTAAGCTACTAACCTACAATTAGCATTTAAATATTGCCAACTCCAACAATTTGAGAATCATAAAACTTAATAATATACAAGCTCGATTCTTCACACACACACACACACATATAAATATATATATACTCACTCTCACTTACAATTCGTTGTAGTATTTCTTTGTATTTCACAATGGATTTCAATTTTCATTAGGCATGGTAATGCTTAAATAAAGTAAAAATTAATATTTTTTCTTCAAATAAAACCAAAACTCCTATAATATTATTAATATATATTTTTTCAAATAAAACCAAAATATTATATGAATATTATCAAAAATTCTAATTTGCAATAATATTATTTTAAATAAAACTTAAATCATTATATTTTTTCTTTTATAACTTTATTTTAAATAAAACTTAAATCATTATACTTTTTATTAAATAAATTTATAATGATAATATTTTGCATCAATTCAAAATAACAAGAGTTATCATAAATTCTTTTGTCCTATTGAATTTAGAATAGTAGATTCAATTTCTAATATTGCATTATCTTATTGAGTGTTTGATCATCCACCAATGGCCCTTCTTACCAAAACCTTTTTGGATACTCTCCTTCTCTAAAGACCTCCAAGCAACAATGGGGTCCAAGTTCTATTTTTATAGATTTTGTGGTCAATGCCATTTTTCTAATCCATGCAAAAATATATTTCACTAAATTACCATTTGCTTAATATTCACCCATCCATGTGTCACTCATATGCATAAGTGCACATGTAATTATCTATTTAAAATTATTAAATATTGAATTATCCTCACCCAACTCCCGCATTTTTTATATTCTCTCCTAGTATTACCTTAATCTTCTCATGACTTCCTATTTCAGTGGTTACACGTGGAGTTACTAGTCTTAGTTATTTATTAATTCAGTTTAACTTCTTTCAGCCCACTTTTCTTTTCCAACTCTTCAATTTGAATTAAATTCTTGTTTCTATATCCTCTACGTGACTTATACTTCTTAATATGTTTAATTAACTAAATTATCTTCCTTGATATACAAGATGATCCCAAATATTTATTGATGCCATTATCATTTAATTTATTTCCCCCTTTAGTAATATGCATAAACTATATAATCGTTTTCTTATTTATTAAAATGCATGTTAAGGAAATTTTCTTTGATACTTTTGAATTTAACTTTATTTCCACACTAGCATTTAACAATTCATATATGTTATAAAGGGTACCATATATCTCATTCTCTTCAAGAACTACCTAATTGTATTTCCAAGTGTCCAATGATTTGCGTGCCCTTAAAGTATCCAACTTTTCTTAGTGGAAAAATGGTGCAACAATAGAGACTCTATTAACTCATTTTTGTTTCTCTTTGTTGAGATAATAATGATCATTGAAGAATAAGGTTATCACCTTATTGCATGCCCTTCATCTAATCATCGTGAGTGACCAAGTTTGTTGCCTACTTTCACAACAACATGTAACCTTGGAGTAAAAGCACCCCTATATTTTCAACTCAAACCATGGGAATGAGTGCTAGTAGGTGAAAAATTGAACATTTCCCCTCTACTATTGATAATACTCTGTACAATTCCATACAACCTCATTACCCATGTGTGGATCAACCATCATACATGTTTCCTATGCTTGCATACACTACAATCAACACATCATTAATTTTCATAATCTAAATCAAAATATAACAAATCACACAAATTGTGTTGTTCCTAACTCAATCTGAAGTCCAATCAAATGTGGATGCAATCTCGTATGAATGCACTCCTCTGGATCCCATCACAATAGGAAAATTGTTAATAAAATCTACAAATCAATATATCCAACATGTTCATTTCAATCCATCGAAAACATAGAAATCAATATCATCAGTTGCATCATATCAATGCACATTTAATTTATCTATAATATCATATAAACTTTTAAATAAAACAATCCAATAAATGTGACTTTAACACAATCATATTTAATCAAAAATTCAAGTTTCATCATCACAATATCAGTAAAATAAATATGTATCATTTATGAAAAAATTCCCTCAAATAATAATGTTTAGTCCATCTCAATAGTCAAATAAAATTGGGTACTATACAATTAACCAAAACCAACTTTTTTACAAATCTTTAATTCTACTAAAAACATCTAATTTCATTGTTATAATCATTAATAACTAAATATTAAAAAAAATTCCAAGGAAATCCCATGAAGAAGCCTAAGGGATGCTTCCCCACATTGAACATGGATGGCATTCCTAATAAACTCACCAAGATAGATTAGTGTGTCTCACTCATAGGAGTTCAAACTAGAAACCTACTACCATGAAACTAACCAAATGCCCAACAACATTGGTAACAACTGATTAAGATAACCCCTCAAGATATTAACTAAATGATATAAACATTACTAAGCAAAAGATATCATTAAAAGAAAAGTGAGGATGAAATTATGTCTAAACCTTTCCTTGGGTTCCAAAGCACCAATACTTAATAACCTCTTTATTTGATAACTCAATCTTATCACCATTGCCTTATACCATCAACAAGTTGTTTATGGTCCCTTTATTTTATCACTGACGTGAAAATTGCCATTTTCAAGATTGGGTTCCCTGCGTAAAAAAAAAAGTCTTAAGCCTTTTTCTTGAAGATTGGATCTATACAATGTTGAGTTAGATTCTTGGTTTTTTGCTACAACTTTATTTTTAGAGAGTTTTCAACATCTTTATAATTATTACTAATTTTCTTTGCTTTGCTTAGTTTTTTTTCCTCGAGCTTATCTCATTTTTTATTTGCAATTGAAGAAACTCCACTACAATGATTAATGCTTTAGGTACAGACAACTAGAAGGCAATATAATTTAATAATAAGAGATTTTTAATAATATGTATCGATTAACAAAATAGATTAATAAAATTCAAATATACAATTTAATAAAAACAAATTGTGGGCCCCTCATTTCCATCAACCCACTGGTTGAATTCTAACTTGCCTTCAGTCTTTGAAAGTGCCTTTTTCGAGAGAAAATTTGCATCCATATTTAGCTCCCTGTAGACATGAGTAAAGTGGGTATCTCTAAATGAGTTCTTAAGCATTTTAATTATGTCCATCCAATCCATCGAGGAGGCGATCTGGAGATTGCCTCTATCCTTCAGCCACTCAATAATGATCTTTGAATCACCAATTACTTGGAATACATCAAGATTCAGGCACTCCACTAAGAAAAGAGTCACCCATGCTCCCAACAATTCCTCCCTCGTGTTTGTCCCCTGTCCACAATTGAAGGTCCACTTATAGACTGAGTTTTCACTAGTCTTTATAAGGCCCCTCGCCCCACACCTAAGATCACTTAAGTGCATGGCCCCATTGAACCAACACACTATAGAAGTAATAAGACAAGTGGGATGGAAAATGCAAGATTTTACTTTCTTCACTAAAGGCACAGAGGGGAGAAGGGCTTTAACATTTCCAACAACAAAGAAAGTCAATGGTTTGCTTCCTTTGAAAATATATTTATTCCTCTCCAACCATACAAAACAGCAGATAATGGATGGAAGCGTTAAGTAGGAGGCCTCCTTTTTATGCCAATTCTCAAAGAATTCACATAAAGAACTACCTTCCCATGTAGTAATAATTACAAATTCCTTAAAAATCTTGTTCCACACCTCTCGACAGAAACTGCAAGAAGCAAATAGGTGGAACACAGATTCGACCTCTTTGAAACACAAGTGACAAATATTTGGTCCCTGCCATCCCTTCCTTTGCTGAGTGTCCCAGGTAAGAATTCTATTCTCAACAGATAACCAAGTAAAGAGTTTTATCTTTTACACCAGATCCCATTTCCACATGTGTCTTCTCCATCCCCCGACACCAATTGGCCAATTTTTCTTTGCAAGAGCCAGATAAATATTTTTTACAGAAATTCTTCCCGATCTATCTCCTCCAGTCCAAATGAGCACGTCATCAGTATTTTGTAACTGTATCCCTGCGCTACGCAGTTTCTTAGAGAGTGCTTCCCATTCCTCTGCTAGGATCCCAAATAGAACAATCTCTTCATTATATTTCCAATAATCGGAAGGTAAACCCGACCTGCTGGCACCAAAATCCTGATAAAGATATACCACATGTTTTCTTTTTAATTCAGATAGGAGTTGACTTGTAAAGAATGAGGCCTCCCCCAAACCCAGAATACTGTCTAGTCCAATTTGCACCGAGTGACCCAAACCTAGTCTCCAGCTGAGCCAATGTGTGATCAAGTGCACTGATTTTAACAAATTCCACCAACTCTATGAGACAGACAAAGATGTAGTTGATTTCATCCTTAGCCAAGTGACTATAGAGAAATGGGGAATATAGTTTTCCTTTATCAACTTGCTCCACACCCCATCCTTCATTAAAACACGCCACAATGAGTTTTCGGCCAAGGCATTATTGAATAGAAATATGTTTCGGATGCCCCAACCTCGAAAATGGTTTGTCGTTTCTATGTAATCCCATCTACACAGATGGAGGTTTTTCTTTCCCACATCAGCCGACCACAGAAAGATAAACATCATTCTCTGTATTTTTTACAAAATGGAAGTAGGTATAGCTGACAAAGCCATCCAGTACACAGGTTGACCTTCAAGCACTGATTTAACCAGTGTATATTGTCCCCCTATAGACAACCATCTATTACACCACAATCCTATCCTTTCTTCTATTTTAGTGAGGATCCATCTCCAGTCCACGGGTTTATAAGCATCAGCCTTTAGAAAATATCCAAGGTATCGGAAGCCTTTGGCAAGTTCCTCGAAATTGTGGGGAAACAAAACATTTAAATTCTCTAAAGTCTCTCCAAAGACTCCAGCATAATAAAAGATAGATTTAGACCAATTTATCAACAAACCAAAGGCCCTACAGAAGGATGATAATAATTTTTTTTATCTCTAACAATTCCTCAACTGAAGAAGTTGTCATTATTAACACGTCGTTCACAAAGAACAAATGTAAGATCTTTACTAACCTTGAAACCTTTACTCCATATAACTTCCCTTCTTCCTTTCCCTTTTTTAGTAGTAAGCTAAGACCTTCTTTAATAACCTCCAGGAGGATTTGCAAAAAGAAGAATCAATATAACTAATTTTTAGTCGACATCAAGTATAAATGGAATTCCATATTGTTTCCTAGAGGCCAAAAGGCCCGATATACTTCATGTACAAGAGGATGTGGAGAAAGAATAATAAGTTTCAGACAACATTTAAGTATAAATAAAATTCCTTATTGTTTCTTAAAAATAATTTAAGCTACTAACCTATAGTTAGCATTTAAATATTGCCAACTCTAATAATTTTTTGTAATTGAGAGTCATAAAACTACACGAGCTCTTTATATATATATATATATATAAACACACACACACACACTTATAATTCCTTGTAGCATTTCTTTGTATTTCACAATGGATTTCAATTTTCATTAGGCATGCTAATGCTTAAATAAAGTAACAATTAATATATTTTTCTACAAATAAAACCAAAACTCATATAAAATTATTAATATATATTTTTTCAAATAAAATCAAAATATTATATGAATATTATCAAAATTTCTCAATTGCAATAATATTGATCTAGGTGGATATCAGTGGCAACCCACCTTTTCCAACTGACTCAAAACAATTTTCTGACAATTTTGGTAATTTACTATTTTTAGCAGTTTTTCGGGTTCCTGAACTTCCGGAGCCGTTTGTGTTGTAGGAAAATCTGCCTGCGGACAAGTAGATCGACCTCTAAGGCTTGACCTTAACCCTAGACAGAAAAGTGCTTATCATGGACACTGAATTTCTTTCGAATCTATCTAAGCCTAATGCATGAGAAGGAAGAGTAACAGAAGTACCTTTTAACCGACGTTTGTCCCTG
>JASDQU010094795.1:0-14300 GCA_032191745.1 Picea mariana | reverse complement strand
CTTGTTGAATCTATCCAAGATGAAGCTTTCCTAGTAATGCAAGAAAGATTGAATATGCTTTTAAAACTGGAAGAAGAGAGGGAAAAGAACAAAATGAACTTAATTCGACATCAAGAATTAATTAAAAAATGATTTGACAAATCATCCATGGGAAACAAATATTTTCAAGAGGGAAACCTAATTCTTAAATGGGACAAAGAAAATGAACTAAAAGGAAAACATACAAAGTTTCAAAAAGTATGGTTGGACCCATATCTAATTCATCGGAAAATTGGGCATGGAAATTTCAAACATATATCGTTAGAGGGAGACGAGGAAGAGCTCCCTCTCAATGGTAAGATTCTTAAAAGATACTTCTCCTGATCACCTTCAGTGATATAGTCTTGTACATAGTAGGTTTTCTGAAATTTCCTTTTCTTATTCTGCAATCCTTATTTCAGTCATCCTTTTCTTATTCTGCAATCCTTAATTAAGTCATCCTTTTCTTTATTTTGTTTTCTCCCAACCTTTGTTTGAACTTTCCTTTTTATCCCTTTTCAGCTCGGAATAGTTTGTTGTTCACCATCCCTAACCAATCAATATCTTTCATTACAAAAACCTAAGATTGTTAATTATTAAGTTAATGCACTTCCATGTGTGAATGCATTTTCACATTAAGCCAATCAAGTTACCATGTGATCAACACTAATATTGATGACTGATGGTTGTATAGAAAAGAAGAACTTGTTCACCTATGCCAAAAGGAAGCTTCAAACCTATCAATTTAAATCCTTTAGGCAGTCCATAACAATTATCCTTAACCGTGTGATCACACTCATACTTTGTCTATTTTAGACTCAATTTAAGGAGAGGTCCTAATTTCAAGTGCCTTCTGCATAATTCCAGTGATACTTCTCTGAATACCCCCAAAAATCTAAATGAATTTGTGACCCATGAGGATAAAAAATTGACTGAGACTAACACATCAAAGTAACTCTCATATCACCCTGCTTCCTATTCACCCATGTTGCAAAAGAAATACATAAAGTACACATCTAAAAGTTTGAATGCTAAAAAAAAAATCATCAGGAAGTTGAAAGCACTATCAGCAGTGTGGGATGTATAGGTAAACCCGTCAGGGATATGGATGCTCATTGGAAGTAGGGCCGTGCTTGTATGATACCAAGGCAACTTCGTTGTGGATATGGGCACTTGCTGACAACGAAGCAATGCCAGGAAAAAGAGATGAGGAACACACTTCAGTCTATAAATAGTTATAAAATACCTCTATGTGGTGTCTCTTCCCATATGATCCTTGTGCATGTAAAATGAATGAAACATCCTTTAATTCTCACAGTAATTATGAAAAAGATCATTTGTAATGGGTCATCTTTCTATTTTGTTCTCAGGATGGATGGTGTGGGGTCCATAATATATACATTGTTAAAAGACTGTTTAAAAGGCCAAAAGATCACAATGATGTGTCTAAATCAATTTATTTTGGGATCAGAGATAAATGTTTCTTCCCAGTAAATCTCCATTTGTTGTGGCCCCTCCACAACAAACCATTTTTTATTTATAAAATGGGTTCCCCTATTCTAAATTTTTTTACAAGGTACTATGTTTCTACTTTATTGAAAATGTGTTGGCATGGAGAAGTAGTCCCTTTTTCTTATACAATATATCAATATTCATTTTCATTACTATTCGCAAATCACATTCAACAATGGCCTCCTTGATACATTAATCAATTCCACTTCTTGGAAATCCATTATTCCCTGCACTTCCCTCAAGCACACAAAAAATGTCTCCAACTTAATCTTCTTTGGGAACTTCACAATTGCACCCTTTTCCTAAGTCTGGATCAGGGTAAAAAAATTATTTCTACACTAATCATGTCCTAACAGAATCCTTTCCAATCTCCAAATCGGAAAAGGATTCGATCGGAATCACCTACGTTGGAGTATTTTCCCTCACGAATAAATTTCGAATCTGATTCATACACTCTGATAGCCTAGGCATGCAATGTTTTTTTTAGTATGCCACATGGAAACTAATTGTTGGGATGAGGTAAAACATATATTATTAAATCATTCAAGCCATCACAACAACCATAAAACCTTTTTAACGAACCTTTTGCGGCCAACTTACTGCTCATCTTGTGGGATAACACATTTTTTTCAACAAAAATAATATACCTTCGATACCGTTTTTGTCGGAGTCCTGAAATTTCCTGGTTCCATCAAAATTTGAATTATAAAATTTGATGACTTACCTTAAAATATTCACATCACTCCTATGGAAGCATGAAAATCCAGGCTAAAAAGAGGATATTTCTTCGATACCACCTCTGTCAGGGTCCTAGAATTTCCAGGGTCTTTTCACGTCTGAATTATAAACTCTGACAACAAACATTAAAGTATAAACAACACTTTGGGGTTGGCACATAAAATCATGTAAAAGAGAATATTCTTTTGATACCACCTCCGTCAGGTTTCTAACATCTCTGAGGTCCGTGAACTCTGAATCATAAATTCTGACGATATACCTTGAAACCCTTTCAAGTCTTCACGGTCAACACACAAACCCAAGTAAAAGTGAATATACCTTTGATACCCTCCCATCAGAGTGTACTTCAACTTGATTTCCATTGACCTCCGATCAGATGAACTCAATCGACCCCACCTATCACCACAACCACACCTCTACTATGTCGGCATGTGAACCCATGTAGGATAAGGAATATTCTTCAATCCCTTTCCTTTGGAGTTCAAATAAACCATGAACTTCCCCAGTCCGTTGAAAGAGACTCTGAAAACCATTTTTTTAATTAAAGCCTCTGCTTCGACTCTGATACGTAGATTTGGCCGATATTCCTTCTTAAATAGCATTAATGGTGGAGATCATAGTTGGATTTTGAAATAGTCCTCATACATGGATGATTTATTACACATTTAGAGTGATTTAATACATATGAACAAACCCTAAACCCTCATTTTTCACTGTATATTCCTCCATAAGTTGGTAAAGCACCCAACCTCACTCTGATTATCTCTGTATTTTTATGAAATTGGTTGTTTCAACTGAATTGTAAGTGTTTCACTTTTCTAACATTATTTGTCTCCTTACAACTACTTAATTATTCTCTGGGGATTAACTCACATTTTGACTCCGGTGATACATGAGATAGACAACATTTCACTATGGAAAGCCAAAATAATAAGAGACCCAAGGGCCCTGTCTACTTTCAATCAGCCTCTACACCTAGATATTCTTCTCACCAAGCATAGGTTCTACTAATATACATTACCCATCACATTGGTGAAGACCAAATCCTTGGATATGACGAGATCTACATGATTTTTAACACTAGATATTTTCCTCCAGAAGATGAAAACCTAGAGATATATCAGAACATACAGAAAAGCGACATTCTTCTATTTATTGCTCAACCACCCCTTTTTCCTTACAATGAAGTAGCTCAGTGTTTTTTTAAGCAGTTCGACCCAAATACTACAACCATCATAATAAAACGCGGGAGTTGAGTAGCATCCCTAAGGCCTAAAGAGATCAACACAAGATATCACTTACCCACACCTGTGTGCACTCTCAATGAGCCTTTCTTGAAATGTTTCTCTCAAAGAAACAAAGGACCAACTAAATTTATGAAACATTTTTGGGTGGATGAATACAAGACACTCAATCAGGGAAAAAAGTTGGTCCCCACACAAGAATTCAAATCATCATACAAAATGTTGGTCGTTATGCTAAATTAGTTGTATGGTGAGGAGAAAAGCACACACTTTCAAAAATATCCACTAGAATTGGTCCATACCATTGTTAAAACATGAAAGTTGTTCAATTGGGAATATATCTTAGCTTTAAACATATTCCTACACATGAAAACAATTCCAGGTATGAGGAATCCTTGTTTTTATACGTCATCCTACCTTATTGATGCCATCTCTTCCTCTGTGCAATTTATTGATCTCAGGTGGAATTGGGGTTGATACCAACCCCCTGTACATGTGTATTTCTATGAATTATGGAACATAAATTAAAAAATATATTTTATGACATTTGTAACTACTTCATTTCCCCTCTCTATACTGTACTTTTTGGTTTTCCTAGGCACAAAATTCCAATTGAAGCCCGAACTGGAATAAAAGGGGTAGCATACTAGTACTTGGGAAAATACTACTCATACATTAGGGTGTATGGTTCCACTGGGGCCCCACATATTTTACCTTTCTTTGTCCTAGACTATCTCCTAATGAGAGAAACCTCCTATCAAACCACAAGAATAGGGGTCACCTCTCTTCTCATGAGCAGTAGCAAAAAACTTTCCTCTATGTTTCCTATCCACATAGGGAATTATACCATTTCCAATGGTGGTCATGCTAGAGAGGAGGAAGAATCCCTATAGGATTTATGCCTATGCCTGGGAGAGCCAAAAGGTCATGACCCACATGAACTTGTTGTTGGCCATGTAAAATATGTAGGTCTCACCCATTCTAACATACATATAGTTGATTTTGAGGAATACAAACTCAAAGGGGTTCTTTTTTGTGAAGAAGTTTTACATAAACTACCTAATGATGCTACCAAGCAATACCTAGAATCAGAGCGGGAAGAAATGAAAAGGAATACAATTGAACAATTTCAAAGACTACTGCAAGAATAATAGGACTAATTGAACACCAAAGAAAAAGAAAAATCAAGAAGGAAAAAAAGTTAGAGAAAAAAACACTGCAAGCTGAGGAAGAGTACCAGAAAAACATAGTTGAGGAGGAAAGAACCAAAAGGGAAAATGATATCAAAACAGAGCAGGTTTTCCTCCAAAAGAAGAAATTAGAAGAAGAAGCTAAGAGACTTGTTGATGAGGTAGAAGATAGAAAGTTGGATGATGACGAAGAGGCAAAATGATTAGTTGAAGAGGTTGAGGCTAAGAGGAAAGTAGAAGAACAACTAAAACAACAAAAATCACAAGATTTGACCAAGACCCCAATCAATCCATCTATGCCCAATATGGGCATTATGAAAATTCCACCTTAGGAATACACTCCCCTAAATTCCATCCCATGTGATTCTACCTTCTCTTCACAAGTTCTAAAATTTGAAGGAACTGTAGTGTCCATTGGAGATTATTATTGTGATGATAGAACAAAAACCATTGAGAAGAGATCAAACAAGAGAAAAGTGGAGAATCCACCAAGTCTAGATCATCTACATGAAGAGTTTTGGAGTGGAAAGTTGGGCCTGGACCAGAATAAAATGATGTTCAAGCGGCTTCTTCCCTCCATGCCTTTGCAAGATTGAATGCCTCATTTGTTCTCAAGGTAACCAACACCTTAAGTACAACCCAGAAACAATTACAGAATTGGAGGAAGAATTGAAGATGGTGAAGGACAAGCTCAATGTGGAATTCAAAGAAGCCACAAGGGTGGATGAAATCCTCAACACAGAAAATTTGAATACAACATTGAAAATGCAAAAGGATAAGATGAATGAAAAGTATGGAAGAAGGGCACAAACCCAATGGGACACAAATGTAAGATAATTAGAATGTGTGAAACTGAAATTTGGTGATGAGATACAACGAATAAAAAATGAACACACTGGAGAAGTTTCCAAGATGAAAACCAAATTATCTCAATCTAAGGGGCTCATGGAGAAACAAATTTTCCAAATCTCGGGGTTAGTGCAAGGAAAGTAAAAACTCGAAAAGGATCTAGAAGAGAGAAAGACCTCATTTCTCGTTGTGGAAATTGTCAAAGCCAAGGAATTGGAGCTAAATGAGAAACTCAAATTCAAGCAGAAATAATTTTTATGTCTGCTAAGTGATATATAGGATGACCAAATTGATCAGTTAAGGTTGCAGGACAAATAACAAAAATTCATGGACAATATCAGGAGGTGAATGATCCTTCGATAAAATTCTCAGATGGCAAGCATTGTATGAAACATCACCGACTACACTACCTATGTATACTAGGAAGGAAAAAATTAGGTATAAGGTTTTATTTGACACTTGGAAACCTTTCTTGAAAGATATTCATAGCATCCAAGAAGTAACAACTAACGCCTGGAAAAATTTGTGGAGTAGCTCAGATGATATCATGGAATAATTTGAAATGCAATTGATTCCTCCCATCGACAAGGAAACACCTACCGCACTGAGGCTAGATGAAGTGGGATAATGCAGGGGAATTAGTAAGGTAAACATTGAGAATTTAACTCAATTGAAAAAATAATTCCTTGAAGAACACCAGTTTAAGCCTTCCAGGCTCATCAACATGACCCGACACTTTGTGAAACACATTGCACAAGAGTTTCAGCAAGAATTGTCCACTAAGGTGTGTGATGGTGAATTAGTCATTTCAAAAATACAATCAAGCAATCTAGAGGCCATAATGAAGGATTATTCCATCTGGGAAGAATATCAAGACCAGATGCAAGGTTAGAGTAGCTCAGGATGACATAATTTTTTGTAACTGCTCCAGATGTCTAGTTCCTTCTATTTTGTAATTGTATTTTTTATGAGGCATATGAAGAGTCATTTTGGAAAAACTTCCCCAGGCTCTTGATGGGGCCAGGAGAATGTAAATAGTCACTCTTAAATTATAGCATAGGAGGATTTCCCATGAAAAAGGGCTTTTGGTTTTTGGAGGTAGCTAAAGAATACTATTATTGCAAGTGAATTTAAACCAGATACATTTTGGAAGATCTTGGTGTTGATGTGTATGAATGAGATTTTTCTACCGATGCATGTTTATTTCTATAATATGTGAATTTTGGTTTTACGAAATACTTATAGGCTAATTTTCATGTGTTTATAGATACCATGATTTTCCTTCTAAGTGCCACAAACAATATGATCAGTTGGTGAATCAATTAGTTGTATATAACTTATTATACTGTTAAGTGTTCATGCTTCTTTCCTTGATAAATTATTTCCATGCAAGTGATACAAATTTATAACTGCACTTATGTTTTAGTTTTCTCATGACGTGGATAAGATAGAACAATATAGAGTAGAATTTCATCTTAGGACTGTAGATAACCATTTTAGTTCAGAATTAGTTCATTAAAGTTTTAATTCATTTGAGAGCTTTTGGTTCTCAGATTCATATTTAGATAGTAAATTAGTTATATTGGTAACCATGCTAAAATATGGTCAAAAACGTCATTCCAAACAAGAGTGGGTCTAATTGGGACCTGCCATCAGGTGTTTTCCCTTACTTGTTTGAATGGTTCATTATGGTCTGTCAACAATATGTATAAGGAATAATTGAACAAATATTTCAGATTTATGAATTATTGAAATTTTGGCTTCATTTTATGGTATTCTTGTATTTCCATGCCTTGCCTTGCCTTTTCTTGTCATCCCATTCCTTTCCATGCCTTGTATTTCCTTTCCTTTCCTTGTCTTGTCTTTCCATGCCATGTTATGCCTTTCCTTTTCATGTCATGCCTTTCCTTGCCTTTCCATGCCTTGGCTTACCTTCACTTTCCATGCCATGCCTTTCCATGTCTTTCCTTGCCATGCCATTCCATTCCATGCCATGCCTTTCCTTACCATGTCATGCCATGCCTTTCCTTACCATGTCATTCCATGCCATGCCTTCACTTGCCATGTCATGCCTTCACTTTCTATTCCATTCCATGCCATGTCTTGCCATGCCATGCCATACATTGCCTTGCCTTGCATTTCCTTCACTTTCCATGCCATGCCTTGCCTTGCCTTCACTTTCCATGCCATGTCGTACCATGCCTTGCCTTTCCTTCACTTGCCAAGTCATGCCATGCCTTACCTTTTCATTCCATGTCTTCCATTTCCTTCACTTGCCATGCCATCCCTTTCCTTTTCATGCCGTTCATTGCCTTTCCTTCACTTTCCATGTCATGAATTTCCATGCCATGTCATGCATTTTCTTTCCTTTCATTGCCTTCACTTTCCATGCCATGCCTTGAATTTCCTTGCCTTACATTCACTTGCCATGCCATGCATTTCCATGCCATGCCATGCCTTGCATTGCCTTCACTTTCTATGCCATGCATTTTCTTGCCTTCACTTTCCATGCAATTCCTTGCCTTTCCATGTCATGCCTTGCCTTGAATGACCATACGTATGTAAAGGCAATAATTGAAAAAATATTTCAGATTTATGAATTATTGAAATTTTGGCTTCATTTTATGGTTTTTATGGTATTCTTGTATTTCCATGCCTTGCATTTCCTTGTCATGCCATGCCTTGCCATTACTTGCATTTCCTTTTCTTTCCATTACGTTCCTTGTTTTTCCTTGGCTTTCCTTCACTTTCCATGCCATGCCTTGCCTTGCCTTCACTTACCATGACATGTCATGCCATGCCTTTCCTTTCCTTCACTTCCCATGTCATGACATGCCATGCCTTTCCTTTCCTTCACTTGCATACCATGCCTTGCCTTTCCCTGTCATGCCATGTCATGCCATTCCTTTCCTTTCCTTGCCATGCCATGACTTGCCTTGCCATTCCATGATTTTCCTTGCCATGTTATGCCTTGCCTTGCCACACATTGCCTTTCCATCCCATGCCTTTCCTTTCCATGCCATTCCATGCCTTTCCTTGCCTTTCCTTTCCATTCCATGCCTTTCCATGCCTTTCCATACCTTTCCTTTCCATGCCTTGCCATGTCTATCCTAACAAGGTGTTAAATTGTCAAACATATGTAATAATCATTGAGAAAAACCTTAGTGCCAAAGATCCTCCAACAAATGGTTTTTCGGTCAATGGAATGATAGAGGAATGACGCCACGAGGTGAAACCCAGTGCTCTAGATCCAATGGAATTGATGTTTGTAGATATGAGTCTTGGTTTGAGTTTTATCATGAGTTACAACTCGCCTCCTCAAGTCATTCAAGAACATGTTGCCAATTTGGTCCAGGGGCATAAAATCCAAATCGAGTAGCATAATAGAGTTTTGTAAGCTCCTGTAAGTTTGTTTGGACAAGGTACACATGAACACGCTACCCAAATTCACTCGACACAATGTTCTTGAAAATCGATCTCTTGTTCAGAAATTGTACTATGCCTCATTGAGAAAAACCCTAGTGTTGAAGATCCTCCAAAAAACGGTTTTTTAGTCACCGTAATGATAGTGGACAGACCCCACTAGCTGAAACCCAATTCTATGGATCCAATGCAGCTAACGGTTCATCCATCCGAGCCTCGTTTTTATTTTTATTGTGAGTTGCAACTTGCCTCCTCAAGCCATTTAGGGACATGTCGCCAATTTGGTCTAGAGGCATAAAATCCAAATCGAGCAACATAATGAAGTTTCATAGGATCTCACAAGTCTGTTTTTCCAAGGCCCACATGACCACGCTACCCACAATCGCTCGACATAGTGTCCTTGAAAATTGACCTCTTGTTCATAAATTGCACTATGCCTCATTGAGAAAAACCCTAGTGCCAAAGATCCTCCAACAAATGGTTTTTTGGTCAATGGAATGACAACAAAGGGGACCCACTAGCTAAAACTTGATGCTCTGGATGCAATGCAACTGACAGTTTTTCCATCTGAGTCTCGATTTGAGTTTTATCACAATTTTCAACTCTCCTCCTCAAGCCATTCATGGACATGTCATCAATTTGGTCTAGGGGCATAAAATCCAAACCGAGTAGCATAACGAAGTTCCATAATCTCTCGCAAGTCTCTTTGGATAAGGCCCATGTGACCATGCTACCCATAATCGTTTGACATAGTATTCTTTAAAATCGACCTCTTGTTCAGAAATTGCACTATGCCTCATTGAGAAAAACCCTAGTGTCGAAGATCCTCCAACAAACGGTTTTCCGGTCAATGGAATGATAGTGAAGGGGGCCCACTAGATGAAATATGATGCTACAGATCCAATGAAACTAATGGTTCATCCATCTGAGTCCCATTTTTAGTTTTATCATGAGTTGCAACTCTCCTCCTCAAGCCATTCAAGGACATGTCCACAATTTGGTCCAGGGGCATAAAATCCAAACCGAGTAGCATAACGAAGTTTCATAAGCTCCCACAAGTATGTTTGGCCAAGGCCCACGTGACCATGCTACCCACAATTGCTCGACACATTGTTCTTGAAAATCAACCTCTTGTTCTGAAATTGCACTATGCCTCATTAAGAAAAACCATAGTACTAAAGATCCTCTAAAAAATGGTTTTTTGGTCAATGGAATGATAACAGACGGGCCCCACTAGTTGAAACCTGATGCCACAGATCTAATTCAATTGATTGTTCTTCCATCCAAGTCTCGGTTTGAGTTTTATCACAAGTTGCAACTTGCCTCATGTAACACACCCACGACGAGGAATAAAATTCTCTTTTTTTTTTCTTTTCGCTTTTATTAAATGACAAAATATCCATTCATGGTTCATAATTTGGAAGGTTAGGAACCAGTTTGAATTCCTGGTCACTTGGTTGTTCTTTCCCCTTGAGCTGAAGCATCTCTTTGGTCCCTTCTAGAACCTTCACTAAACAAAATCCATAGGTCCTTGTGAGAAACTACGCTTGTGTGAACTAGCACAAGGTGCAATCTCTTCTCCCACGTGACCAAGGTGATATGACCACAGTCCACACTAAAAGGTGTTTCGCATCTCGCAACCTTGAGAATATTCATGAGATACAAACCCAACTCTACAACCTCCTAAATCTCGAAATCTGACTAAGGGGCTAGCAAATGCTAGCCCTCTCTCTTATGCACTCGATGTGGGCCTCTATCCCACACAACCATAGGATGTGACCACACGCCTATGCAAAAGGCGCATTGCAATCTCGCGTATCAGGAATTTGTGAATGAGACACCTCGATTCTCCCAATAGTCGATTCCCAACAAGATCTTATCACTTTCTATCTCCTCTCATATCCTCCTCCACGTGACCACCACCTGTGACCACAGACCAAGAACAAAAGGCACGTCATGTTTCACGACTTCAAGACTTCTACATATGAGTCAAATCTGACTCCCCAACTCCCAAGCTCTGAAAAGGGATAACGTTAGCTCCTCCTTTGGCCTCCGTCCATGTGACCATTCACTATGACCTGGGGCCTACCTCTAAAGCATGTCGAAACTTCGCGTATCATGAATTCTCGATGCTTCCCTCTTTGACTTTTCCCTCCTGCAAGTCAGCAAAATGCTAGTCTCTCTCCGTGCATCTCTCCAAATGGATGGTTTTGATGATGTCGGGATGATCAATGGTTGTGATATTTTAAAAATGATCAACAGCTGTGATATTTTCACGAGTTCGTGTTTTGCAAATTCTCACAAATGAATCTTTGACTTCTTCAAGTTGTGAGTTAGCGAAATGTTGAGCACTCACCACGCGTCTCTCCAAATCGATGGTTCTGATGATGTCGTGATGATCAACGACTGTGATCTTTTCCCGAGTTCTCATTTCACGAATTCTCATGAATGGCTCTTTGACGTCTTCAAGTTGTGAGTCAGCGAAATGTTGAGCACTCACCACGCATCCCTTCCTAAAATCTAACGGCTATGATAGACCACAAATCTTCCCAGATGGATCTCATGTGTTCAGCTCCCGAACAAAAGAATACTCCCTTTCAATACTTGGATTTCTCACTATCCCTCCCGAGCTTTGTTGGTTAAGAAGGATTTAGGGTCGTTATGCTCTTTCTCCAAGACTTAACACGTAGATGGATATTCAGTGCAACTATTGCGCTACTTCATAAGGTCTAAGAGTTAAGTGGTTATGGGTTTCTATTTACCATGCAGAGAGAGAGCCTGTGCATATTTTCACTACCTCTCGTGAGCTTAATAGACTCCATCCTCACAGGGATTGTGGGGTTCAACCTTCGCATTCAGGGAAGTACTCACTCGGATCTAGGATGGTTATGAAATTTCCTGGGGAAAATGACTTCGAGTGATTAAACTGGGGCGCATGGAACTCCAAGCGGAATTATAGGCTCTCAAGGAAATGAATGCATATTTGTAAATTAATCATCTAATATAGAGAAATAAACCTTTATATATATGTAAATATTCGCATGCATCCATTATTTACAATTCAAAAACATAAGGCAAGAAAACACTTATCAGAACCATAGAGTGTGATGCAACTGCTGAAAGGGGTGCTCATTTCCACCCAACCATAGGCTTAGTCACTCCCCACGGATTTATCACTGGCCACTCCCGATCTTAAGCCACGATTCTTTTGATATTTGATCTCTTACTTCCAGCTCAATGGAAGTTAGGGATGAAGGTTACTCTCCTTCTCCCAATACAAAAAATAGACCAGGACGAAAGTTACTCTCCTTCTCCTAGTTCAACCTTTAATTTCTGTGATTAGAACTCACTGTTTTCACTTTCAATTCTTCCTCGAACCCGAGAGCTTCTCCCCTCGTCTCTGCACACTTTACCCTCCCCCTCTGCCCATACCCCCACTTTATTTCTTGCCTTCCTCCACAAGATTGTGTGTGGCTCAAATTTCCCCATCCATGGTTAGGTCTGGGAGCCTTTCAGATGGGCAGTCTGCCCCATCCCCTCATTAACTCTTGAGGATGCCTTCCCACCTACCAGCCTGATGGGAATTCATTTATGGATCAGAGGATTGTTCTGATATGAGAAATTAAATTCTAGCATGGTATTGGTTCGGTGGAGGTTAACGCAACCATTCTGGGTCCCCTCCACCACCTTTTCATTAGCAATTTTGGTCTCTCTCTTAGCACATCCCCTCTTTCAGCATTCATGCAACACATAACATTTTCTATTAAAATAATCAGAATGTACATTCATCGACCTTCTACACAAGTTCCATCAAATCAAACAGTCACACTTTTAAGTTTTCCATAGTTCCTCGGACTATTTAGTTATATTTAGATACTGGGGGAAACAGGGTGTTATAATTCCCTCCCCCTTAAAGGAATCATCGTCCTAGATGTTCTATCTATCAACATGATATGTATGTAAAGAAGTAAGCAAAATCAGATATGTCTGTCTCATGGCATCTTCCATTTCCCACGTAGCCTCATCTGGGCCAAAGTGTTTCCATTGCACCTTGACTTATACAATGGTTCAGTTCCTGAGTGAGGTTTCCTTCCTGTCTAATATGAATTGGGGTTCTATCAGGAATTCTTCCTTTGGTTCCACCTGGATCACAGACCAGTCAATTATATAATTAGTATCATGTACATATTTCTTTAATAATGAAACATGGAAAACATTATGTGCCTTTACAAATGGAGGAAGTGATAGCCTATAGGCTATGGGTCCCACTCTATCTAAGACTTCAAAGGGTCCACAATACTGAGGTGCTAATTTGGCACAGGCTCCCATTCTTAGGTAACTCTTCTTGGGTCTAACTCTGAGATAGATATGGTCTGCGGTCTTGAACTCTCTCAGAGTTCTCTTTCTGTCGACGTAACTTTTATGTCTATCCCGAGAAATCTTCCAATTTTGTCTTATCTGAGCCACTTGATGTTCCATTTCTTTCAGCATGTAGGGTTTGATTGTAATTTTGTCCACTGGATTTCTCCAATTGATTGGAATCTTGCACTGTCTACCATAGAGGGCTTCAAAAGGGCTCATCTTCAAGGATTCTTGATAACTGTTGGTGTAGGGAAACTATACCAATGATAGGTAGTTTTCCCACTTCTTAGGTTGATGCATTACATGCATCCTTAGCATGTCTTCTACTATCCGTTTCACTCTTTATGTCTATCCATCAGTTTGGGGATGATAAGTTGTGTTGAATAACAATTTTGTCTCCAAAACGGCCATTAGGGATTTCCAAAAACTTGAAGTAAATTTGGTATCTCGGTTAGATACAATTTCCTTAGGCATGCCATGCAGTCTGAATATCTCCTTCATGAAGATGTTGGCAATATCTATTGCCTTGCAAGTTGACATGACATGGATGAAATGAGCATACTTTCTCAGCTTTTCCACCACGACCATGATGGCATCATTTTTCTTGGTCGACCTTGGTAGTCCAGTGATGAAATCCATGGAGATGGTTTCCCATTTTCATTATGGGATTGGTAGGGCTTGTAACAATCCTGTTGTATGTCGGTGTTCCAACTTAACTTGTTGTCATTCTAGGCACTTAGCTAGATATTTAGCTATGTCTTTCTTCAACCCAGGACAATAGAATCATTTCCTAGTGACCGTGGTCATCTTATGATATCTTGGGTGACTATTATATGGTCTCTTATGTAGTTCATCCATTATGAACCTCTTCAAGTCGTCACAGTTTGGATTATACAATCTATTTTTATAAGTCAACAGCTCTTCCTCGAGCATTTAGTAGCCTTCATAGTTCATCCCTGTAGGC
>JASDQU010094793.1:25517-35920 GCA_032191745.1 Picea mariana | reverse complement strand
TTCCAGTTGTAGCTGGAAAACAAAGGAAGTTGGTGCTTCCAATGAATGTAATTTTTCAAGACATATAAGAAAAAGAATTATGTGGTTTTCTCCCGATGTGGGTTTCCACGTAAAACATTGGTGTACTGTGTATGTGTGTGATTGTTTATTTATTACTGCTCATTATTGGATAATAATTCTACATTGATATAACATTTGAAGAAAATGATTATAATTATGGATTACTGTTTCACCCCCCCTCTCAGTAATCCAACAATATGGCTGTTATATTTGAAGATGTTCAAGAATGTATGAATATTTTTATTGATATGCATGGAAGACTAGACAAACCTATTGTTGCCATTTCATTTGAAAATGTTCTTAGAACTGAAGAAATATAGAAATAACAACAAACACTTATGAATTAGGCTTGTCTTTCTGTTTTTCATCAAGAAGAAATGATTTTTCATGGTTTTTAAGATCCTTTGGCCATCCTATTATAGTCATCAGTGAAGGAGGAATTTGTTTCATTCATAAGCTCAGATTTTCGATTCGATTTTTTTTTTCAACCGCCATATTTTACATTTGTCTGCCTTCTTAAGAAAAATGTGAGCAGAGGAAAATCAGGAAGCCAATTGCTTGATTGGCACTTTATCATCACTTGATTGAGTATTAATTTCAAAATTTTTTGAGTAGAGAGGAGTATGCAAATAAGCTTGTTGGTTAAGCATTTTTTAGTTTGGATTTTCAATAGTATGTACAATCAGATTTTAGCAGTGTATTCAACATTCAGTCTCTAGTTGAGAGTAGTGTGCAGCCTTTGGTTTTTAGGGGACATTGTTGACAGGTCAAAGAAGGGTACACACACATGTTTTGGGAGAAACCCAATGGACCAGACACTAGGTCTATGATTTCTTTGCTACCTCGTTGGGAGGATATCATCCCCATTGGAGCCAATGTTATCACATGCTAATTTGCATTAATTTTTTCGAAGCATCTTGTCCATGTGCTATCTTTCCACTTAGATTTTAAAAACTTTTCACCAGCTCCATAAAGCTCCCGTCACCTAAATCTTTCACTCGACTGATCATCCAAAATAGTCATGTCCTCCATGAGTCAAAATTGAAAAATATCCCAAACCTATATCTAGCCCTAATGCTTATATAAATCCCTTGGTTCCATCACTTCATTCATTTTTACCCCTTATTATCATATTCCCATTGAAAATAAAAAATATTCCTTTTATTAAGCTTAAGCACCCTTATCCTATCCACAAAGTCATGTGATAAGCCTCATATTCCCAAATTCCTTAAAAAATTGAGAAAGGGTTTATTATTATTAATATAAATACTTTTATATTAAAATATTTATATTAATATTTAATCCAATATTTAATTCATGACCTCATGTCAAATCATGGGAACGCATCTTAATTTTTAACATTGAAAAGTCAAAGGGTGGATGGAGGGCACACATACATTTCGGGGGTTGAAAGTAAATGGAGGTTAATTATTTGAAAGCGAGATGAAATTTAACCTATGGTTTTTGGTCGGGGAGACGTGTTCTTACGTGATGCATTTCGGGGGTAAAAGTGGTGTGGAGTAAAACCACTCCTCCAAAGCACAAAATAATAAATGCAACCATTTATGATATGGTTTATGTGCGACATATTTTCTAGGAGTGAGTTTCAATAATAATTATGGAATTTCCAATAAATTTCTTCCGCACAGTGAAAATGTTTTACAGAGGTAAAATTTAAATTTTACAAATTAAAGAGATTAATGTTTATTTCCATGGAAAATAATTAAATGGGAATATGCACGTGAAACAAAGATTTGGATAATTTTTTATCCAAAGGTTTTATAGAAGTAAAAGAAGAATATTTAAAGTATTTTACCAAAGATGGTAACCAAGACATGGTTTTCAATACCATGGGAAACAAACCAGTAAATGGTTTTCACAGTGAAATGGTAAATTGGAAAAAACAAGACACAATAAATGGTWTTCACAATGAAATGGTAAATTGGGAAAAAAAATACATGGTTTTCAAAACCACAGGAAGCAAGGAATAAATGGTTTTTCAAAACCATGGGMATGAGTTAAAATATGAAAATTTAATTCTACAGGATAAAAAATATTTGGGAACTATTTTTATTCAAATATATTATTCCCAAATACTTAAGGAGAATATGGATACATGAAATTAGATTTGAAAGAGTAAAAGTAACATTTCAAATAGAATGTGGAAGAGGAAGGAGCTGAAGCGTTAGAGGAATCGACAGTTGGATCATGAAACGTTTTTCTGAAAACTGTCATTTGTAATCATTGTACTCAGTTTTCGAAGATGAAACATTTCAGTTCAGCTATTGTAATTGATTTCTAACTAAAGGAACTCGAATTGTATAAGTATTAGAATTTCCCAATGTATTAATGATTGGCAGAAGTGCAAGGGCACCTTTTAGTTGTTTTGAAATTCAATTGTAATTTTCTTGAGCCAAAATTTATGACCCTAGGAAGTTGAGGTACCAAATTGCACCAACTTACCCATATGTCCCACATGAATTTTGGTGTTTCACCTTCTAGGGTTAGGTTTTTGGATGTCTAGGGTTTTGGCATTCATGAGTAATATGAAAAGGGCCTATGGAGCCTCATTGTAATTCATTATGCTCAGACAGATGCACGTAGTAGCCACATCTCTTCTCAGAGATAGCTATCACCATTCAAGAAAGTCTTAGTTCTGCAGTTTTATAGTTTCAACCTATTTCATTATTTAATAAAAGATATTATTCAGTGGATATTTGTGTTATTCTTCCAATTTGTGTGTTTATTGTATTCGGTCTGTTAATTAGTTTTTTCCGCTCCTAAATCCGGATCAGTGGTATTAGAGCGGTTTTCTATTCACTTATTCTTCTTCGTGCATGTCCCCAACAAGGTCTGGGTACAAGAAATTGGGACACAAACCCATCGATCCATTACCAAATCTGCCACACCGATACCGACAACAACCCATGGGAGACAAAAATAAATATGATGGACTAGGATAACCTATTAAAATGTTGCTCAAGGAATCCCTTGCACGACAAATGAATGAAATGATGGACAACTTTGCACAGATCCTTTGACGATTGCCCACGAGAGAAGCATATTCATCAAGTCGCCATGCAACCCCCTTCAAGGTACAGGTAAATTTTGATATTCCATTATTTGAAGGACTGATAGATGCAGATGTTGTAGATAAATGGTTGAATCTTCTCGAAGGATATTTTTTGGTTCACAATTTTTCCAACAGGGAAAATATCACTTTTGCACTCCTCAAGGTCATTCCCCATGTGAAAGACTGGTGGGATACTTACTCTGAGAAAAGGGCCATGGAGGAATCTGCAATTTTTGTGGTGGACCCTACACGGGATTCCTTTCAGGATGCCCTTAAAGAACAATACTACCCTATTGGAAGCTACGAGGACCAGTACACTAGATGGACCACCCTATGTCAAGAAAGGGATCAGATAGTACCAGATTTCACCAATATTTTCCATACCCTATGCACCAAGTTGGGTATCAAATATTCTGAGTGTCATCTAGTACTCAAATACTATGGTTGTTTGCATCGATACATTCAAACAGAAATGGAGTTCCTGGAAATTGCCTCATTGGGCATGACTTATAGATACGTTGTCAAGATCGAGCATAAATTAAACCAGAAACGCTGAGAGTTTGGATATGCAAACCTCTCATAGACGAAGCAAGGCAAAGGAAGCCTGAACCCACACAACAAGGGACCAAGTCGAGATGGCCACCCTGAAGACATCCGTCCAAGCCATAACACAAGAAGGGAAATGAAAAGATGAAGAAGGAGATGGGAAAATGGCGTGAATACAATAAAAGTACTTGGAAAAACAACAATGAATGCCGCTCCAAGTAGTCCCTCGTGGCCGAGATGAAGGATTTTGAGTCAGAGGCCGATTCTGATTTTGAGTCAAATAATGAAAGAGGGAAGAAGATTATCAATGCTGAATCCAATTCCACAGTCGCTACCACAAAAGTCCGACCAAGTGAACCAGAAGAACCATAGGAAAGGGAATGCCTCTTTCACTCGAAGATGTGGGTCAAGGGGGATCTGATTCATTTCATTGTCGACAACGGTAGTCAGAAGAACCTAATTTCAACAGAGGTAATCAAGCGGCTAGACCTGCCAACAAAATTGCACCCACAACCCTATACCATCAACTGGCTTCTTCAAGAAAGAGATCTCCGTGTCAGCAAACAATGTCGTCTTCCCTATGACATCAAGCCTTTTAAAGATGAGGCACTGTGTGATATTTCTCCCCTTGAAGTTTGTGATGTTATTTTAGGAAAACCATATTTGTGGAAGTGTCATAATGTGTATGAGTCTAGACCCTACAGTGTTATTATTACTTTGGGTAGACATTTGTATAGGATCCCAGAGGTGGCACTGCCTACTCCTATTTCTTTAATATATGCTAAGAAATGTAGTAAGGTCATTTCACAGACCAAGAATTTCATATTCTTTGTGATCCATGCTCATAGTAAGCAAAATGTCACCTCCACATCTATGGCCTCTACACAACTCTCTTTGAAGAAGCAACAAGTGAACAGTATCGTGGAAGAATACATAGACATCTTCACCTCACCTACATGGGTACGAACACACTTCCAAGTCAAGCATCCCATTGATCTGACCCTCGATGCACCTCTACCTAATGGGCCATTCTATTGATGCTCGCTGATGGAGAATGAAAAAATCATGCATCAGATCTAAGAGCTTCTTCAAAAGGGGCACATCAGACCCAACTCCTCCCCTTGCAGAAGCCCGATTGTACTAGTGTAGAAGAAGGACGAGACTTGGCGACTTTGCATTGATTGCAAAGCCTTAAACAAAATAAAAATCAGGAACCGCTACCCCATTCCTAGGATTGATGAACTTCTTGACCATCTCAAGGGGGAAAATTTCTTTAACAAGATTGACCTGAAGTTTGGCTACCACCAGGTTCCCATCGAACCAACTGATGTCTGGAAGACAACCTTCAAGTCTAAAGAAGGTCTCTGCTAATGGCTAGTCATGCCCTTTGGATTAACAAATGCACCAACTCCTTTGGATTGAGACCATTCACCAACTCCTTTGTGGTAGTATATTTGGATGACATCCTCAACTTCAGTAGAACGTGGGAGGATCACATGCGCCATATTCAACAGGTTTTGAGCACTCTACGACAACACATGCTTTATGCCAACTTAGAAAAATGCTCTTTTGGCATGAACAAGGTCCAATAACCGGGCTACATTGTTGATGAGCATGGGTTACATGTTGATCCAGCTAATATCCAAGTCATCCGTGACTGGCCAACCTCGATTACACTAACCGAGCTTCAGAGATTCTTGGGTCTAGCCAATTTCTAATGATGGTTCATGTTGGGATTCTCCCATATTGCATGGGCCCTCATCCAAGTGACCAAGGGCAGTGGTAGGGCCAAGTTAGTATGGGGAAGGAGAAAAAATGAGCATTCAATGATATGAAACATCGTTTGTGCTAAGCTCCAGTACTTTTTTTTCCTGATCTGCAACACCCATTCGATATTGAGACTGATGAATATGGCTATGTTGTGGGAACAGTTGTCACTCAACATGGGCATTCTATGGCATACCATAGTGATACACTCTCCGATACTCTCCAAAAATACCCCACCTATGACAAGGAAATGTATTCCATTGTACAAGCTTGTCGTCAATGGAAACATTACATTATGGGGAAAGAGACGATCATACACACTGATCACAAGCCTTTTCAATTCATACAAAATAGGGGAAATTACAGAATGAACGCCATCATAAGTGGTCCACCTACCTGCAATAGTTCCATATCAACATCAAGTATAAGACAAGTATCTCCAATCGTGTCATTGACTGCCGCAATCGACCTCCTATAGCTGCACTCACCACTATGCTCTAGTTTTATGGACATGAAGCATCAACGTGGCCCCAACTTTATCAAAAAGATCTAGACTTCACCACCACATATCAACTCTTGGGTACAGGCACCATTATCGCAGGTTTTCACATTCAAGACAGATTCTTATGCCACCTAGGCCATCTCTGTGTTTCTACAAGCGAGCATGCAAAGATGATTTGGAAATCCCACTACAGTCGAGTGGAAGGACATTTTGGCATAGAGAAAATTGTGGTTGTTCTTCAGAAACATTTTTTTTGGCCAAAACTTTTATAGGGTATCAACAAGTATATCAAATCTTTCACTTCCTGTGCCATTTCCAAGCCATCCATCAAGAAGCAAGGCTTATATGCCCATCTTCTTATTCCCGAGAAGCCATGGGAATTCATCTTAATGTATAACATGTCTCGTTTTCCATCCACCAAGCACAAGAATGATTGTGTGTTTTTGGTCGTTGATTAGTTTCTGAAGATGGCCATCCTCACAACCTCTAAGAAGAATGTCATAGTGGTGAATACTGCCAAGATCTTCTTCAAATGAATTTGGGTCCACTTTGGGATACCACATACCATCATCTTCGTCCAAGGCAATAGGTTCCTCAACACCTTTTGGTCAAGTCTTTGTTGGACACCAAGCTCACAAAATCCACTGATTTCCACCCCCAAACTGATGGCAAAACCAAGGTCGTCAATCGGATGATTTTGCACATCACGTGAATGTACAATTCTAAGAATCCTCGTACATGGGATGAGAGTCTTCCATATTTCCAACACAACTACAACAAGGCTCTCCATAGTTCCATCGGCCACAACCCATTTTAGGTGGGTCTGGGATTCCAACCCTTGGAACCCATTGATGTTGCACTTCCTATTGCCACCACACAGACATAATCTTCCTCTAATCAGTTTGCGATCAATAAAGCCACTAGATTCATTGAGCGGATTCAACACATCTGCCAATAGGTCCAGGAGATTTTTTAGAAATCCAATGCTAAGTACAAAAAATGCCACGATCAACATAGGGTACCACACTAGTTTTAGGTTGGCGAGAAAGTTTGGTTACATTTGCAGAAGGAGTGTCTCATCAGGCCCCATAGGAAGCTTCACCCACTTCATTATGGGCCTTACACTATCACCAAGGTTGTGGGTAGTAATGATTTTAAGCTCAACACTCCACCCTTCCTTGGTCTGCATCCAGTATTCAATGTGGACCTCCTTCGACCATATTTTTGTTAGAAAAACAGGACGGTGGAGAAATAAAATAAAACAAATGCAGAAACAAAACATAGAAGACACACAATACAAGAGAGACACATATTTATGTGGTTCACCCAGTGTGGGATACGTCCACCAGAGAAATTGCCAGGTCCTTCCTTTATTATTATCCAACAAATGAAGGGATACAACCTACAACAAAACCCGATGTAACTTCCTCTTCTTTGTCTCACAGTCTCCTCTCTTAGAATACAATATTCACCATAATCCATAGCCACAATACATTTCCCTCATAAAAGAAGGTTGCCTTCTAGGGCAAAAAATCCTAACATAATCTCTACCATTAGATCTGCGACCTTATAATGAATGGTCTAGATTTACAATGAAATTACAATATACTTTTACAAGGCAATTTTTTCTTTGAGGGCTTCACCCCCAAAGCCCCATTGAGGGACGCTGCCCTCGAAGCCCCGATGGGGGCCCGCTTGCCCCCAGACCCCCCAGCTGGGGGATAGCCCCCCTGAACCCTGCAGAGGGGTTACCCCCCCTCTGCACTCCCCCGCGTGGAGGAGTGTACATACTTCTGGGGTGTAAATACTTCATGGGGTATAAACACGACTGAAAGCAATGACCTCTGAATTAGGAAGATAATTAGGCTCCACAACCAACAATCTCCCACTTGGAGACTGATCTCAACAACTCCACCGTTGTTGTATATGCTGGACTCTGAACCTTCTTGGACCTGGAAAATTTCTCATTTTCATCTTCATTCTTGAAGACCAATTGAAACTGAGCAGGAACTCAGTTTCTCCCTGGTTACTCCCTTTGTTAACATGTCTGCAAGATTTTGGCTAGTGTGTATCTTTTCCAGCTTCAATTGTCCATCTTCCAAGGTGGCTCATATGAAGTGGTACCTCAACTGTATATGCTTAGTCTTCGAATGGAAGGCTGAGTTCTTTGCAAGGAGAATGGCACTCTGACTGTCACAGTACAACTTGTTGTTCTCTTGCTTCTTTCCCATTTTCTCCATAAACCTTTGTAAAAAAATCATCTCTTTACTAGCCTATGTTGTTGAAAGTGCAACACCCTTTTGCAGTTTTGAAATCCAACTTATTGTTGTTCCACCTATAGTAAAAACATACCCTATGGTGCTCCTCCTGTTGTCTTTATCACCTGCCATATCTGAATCAACATATCCCTATAGAAAAGTGTCTAAACCTCCAAAACATAATGCATGTGTAGTAGTACCTCTCAAATACCTGAGAATCCACTTTATTGCCTCCCAATGTTCTTTACCTGGATTTTTCATATACCTGCTCACAACTCCCACCACATGTGCAATATCTAGTCTTGTGCAAACCATTGCATACATCAAGATGCCAACTACTGATGAATAAGGTGTTGGAAAATGTTTAACAGGCAACATATTCTTGTCATTGATGGCAGGTACAGCAATGAAGATGGCACGAGTACAGGAAGAATGTAACAAACATGCACTAGAAGTATTTTGGGAAGACACTGTAGAGCAACCTCAATAAGATCAAAAGAGATAGTGCAGAGATGTTTGGAATGTTTAACAAGTAGTGTATGCTTGTCATTGATGGCAAGTACAACAACGGAGATGGAAGGATAAGAAGGATAAAATCTCTTGGGGATTCAGATGTATGTGAAAGCTCAGGAGGAATAGCATTGAGGAAAACGTGTGCAGCAAAGCTCAAGATATAGGAGTTTGTAGAGGAGAAGGAAGACAGAGATCCAGTGACCGTTGGATCCCATTCAAATTTCCCGAAAGGCCGACAACCATCAGATTTGCAGAAGCTGCGAGGGAGATAAGCCATCGGGAGATCAGAGTTCTCAAGGTCATGAGAACCGGGACATTGAAAGTCTCGATATCCTGACATAATCGGGACTGTCTATTTGGAAGGACATGTGGCAGTGATCGAGTGCCACCGGGAGAAGCTCAACAGGAGGCTTCATCGGAGAATCAGGAATCGGAGTTTCACGAGTCCCATGAACAATTACTACAGAAACCTCGAAATTGTGATGAAAGAAATCCCGACTGAACCTGAACCGTCAGATCAACATGTGATCTAGACCATCGATCCAACTCATGACAACAGACCATGTCAGCTAGGGACACGTGGCACAACTAGGGAATGACAGGTGTCAGGCAGATTCAACACTTCAGGCACATGTAAGTCGTGAATCAGAGTGACACGTGGCAGTATTTAACACGTTTCAAACCACGTGTGACGTCAGCAGAGTATCGGGGATCGAGACTTTGAAATGACCAAGTCACTTGACATCAGGAATGTCGATTTCACGATTTAATCGCAGCCGCTGAATAAATATCACATCTGGACCGTTGATTCAAGTTTGTATCAAAGTTTCGTGGATCGCGAATTCAAGAGGCCAAGAACTCATTGCATCAAGAATGCCGATTTCGCGATATGCGAAATCGCGAAATGATCTGAGCCGTAGGATCAAGTGTTGATCATGATCGTTGATCACAACCCGTATCAGAGTTTCGGGGATCTTGGGGATCGCAAATTCATGAGAAAAATAACACAATGCAACGAGAATCCCGATTTCGCGATATGCGAAATCATGAGTGAATCTGGACCGTCAGATCCAGAAATGATTAGGACCATAGATGTAACTCCATATCGGAGTTTCAGGGATCGCGAATTCAAAATGGAAAGAACTCAATACAAATTTCGTGATGTGCGATATCGTGATCCGATCGTGGCCGTTGAAACAAGTTCATATCTGGACCGTTGGTTCAAATCCATGTCGAAGTTTCACGAATCACAATATGGAGAGACATAAGGCTATGTTCACAGCCCTTGGTCATGGGGAGAGAAGGAGTCAATCCAGATAAGTTCCATATCAGAGTTTCGGGGATCGCGACTTGGAGAGGCAAGAACACAATGCAACAGGAATTCCAAAATGTTGAAACCCAATTGAAAGACAAAATTAATAAATCTCATCCAATGGCATAGATTAATCTGAAGAAGATCTGAGTGCTACTGTTGCACTGCTAGAAACCATTGATGGATTCTACCAGAGGATGTGAAGAGACTTCTGTGTGATTTCCAGAGGAGCTGAAGAGTTACAAGGAATCTGCCAGGGGAATGAAGATGATTGGTGGAGGAAATTGACAGCTGGATGAGGGATGGAGACTGTAACTGAAATAGAGAAGGTGAGATTGAATTTCATAGAGAAGACGAAGAGTCTCAAATTGT
>JASDQU010094791.1:0-10909 GCA_032191745.1 Picea mariana | reverse complement strand
CATTCTTGAATTTAAACTAGGATAACATATGTCGAAAAAACCATCTGAAGAGTGAATATATTCAATGAAATTATTAGTATAAATACTATGTTATCTGTTACATTATCGATTTAAACAATTATCACAAACCATTTAATGCAAGGTATGATAAGCCCAAAATTACTTATCACAAGCTTCTCCACAACGATGACTCTTGGAAACTTAAACAAGTTCCTACTGCTAGAATATGAAAAGTTCAGCTTCCAACCATTCCCCATCCTAGCCAAAAATAAAAATAAACAAAAAACACCTCTTCATTGTAATCACAAGATACATCAAAGATGCCTCTTTACTATAACCAGAAATAAATCAAATAAGTTTATCATTATAACAACTTAAACAAATATTTACAAACATACGCCAAAAGCCATTGCTCTGGCATTACGATAGAGATGCATAGATGCAATATGCATATGGAAATAAGGCCAAAGTAAAACACACCAATACATTATTTGATGTATTATATTGAGTCTTCTTCCATGACATAATATTCGATTAAAAATACATTGACATTACTAGCAAGATGATTACTTCCAAAGTCAAAGCCAGATATGGCATAAATTAAGATTAAACAATACTAAAAACTCTTGAATCTTAAGGTAACAAGCATATATATTGGGTCATAGACTATGTTAAGGTAAACATGACATAATATGCTGCTAACTGTAAAGTCAACCCTTAACTATTAACTGCCAACTAGTCATAACTAAAGATGTAAAAGGAAATAGAACTGCCATAAAAAGTACTCGTACAAACAACATGACAAACTGTAAAATGCTTCAAGGTGGAAAAATAACCATCACAATTTAGTCTTGAGGCAATTATAAAAGGACAATGAAAACAATAATAGGTAGTAAAAATTTGAGGCTTGGTTACCAATATTATACAGAGGAAGGTTTTGCTTGTTAAAAAGAAGACAACAACCAACAACTAAATCATAACTATATCGTTGTGATCATATCGTTGGGTATATATCATTGTGTAAATAACAATATGGATGATATTAATCGATATCATAATAATATCACTATGTAATATGATCTATATATAAAATAGATGTCCAAATGTATCGTTGTGTATATCGTTGTGTGTATCGTTGTCCAATGTATCGTTGTGTTTATCATTGTGTGTATCATTGTCCATAACTATATGATATAAGGTTTAAAGTGATAAGTCATCACCACAATGTCCATCATATGGATAAAAACACAGTCACACAGTCTACATAGTTGTCCATTAAGATTTACTGTCAACAAAGATATCGCCTGGGGTTCCATGCTAAACTCAAAATTATTAAATTTGTTGTGTTTTATTATTAAAAAAAACGCAGACATATGCATGAATTCGCAGACATAATAAATTCACAGCCATATATAATTCGTAGCCATTTAAATTCACAGCCATATATAATTCACAACCATTTGAATTCGCATCCATTTAAATTCACATTCATATCACAAATTCGCAGCCATACCATAAATTTGCTGTCATTAAAAACATTATCTGTATTAAATATTTGATAATGCTCTCTATAATTCTATAAATCGTTGTCTATCCATTGAGAGCATTGAAATCGTTGTCTTTAAGTCTATGTCCAACAATGATAACACAGATTTAAATATGATATAGCTGTGTAAATAAAAATAAGCTCCATAACTAACGAACAATAAAATCCAAACCAGAATGTTGTGTAAAAACTGGGTGAAAGGGCTATGTAAAATGCCAAGAAAAATGTGGTGTGAATGTTTTCTATAAAATGAGAATCGCAGAGGAAAATCTTGGGGAGGATTCAGAGATTTGCATAAAGGAAACACATATATCAAAGGTCCATAATTTAGTGATGAATCAGTCAAAACGCAGAGATACTCATTCACAAGAAGGTACAAAGACTAATCATTCAGCGATGAATCAATGAAAATGGAAGGATACTTGTTCACAAGAAGACACAAAGATTAGAGATTGATCATAAGAGAAAAACACAGAGATAATTAAGGGATATATAGTTGGGTGAAAATTTACCCTTCACTTATTATCCATGCACAGGAAAGTAGGGCATTTAAATCTTAGTCTTAAACACCGGATTGAAGGCAGTTAATTAGGCTCCTGGCCAACTGCTCAGGCATAGACTAATAACTTAAGGATAAGGGACAGAAGATAAAAACACAATTTTTCTTCGTATTAAATCAATAAAAACAAACACAGAGAATTCATTGCAATCAGAGTTTGGGTTCTCTAAGGGAAATCAATTCGAAATATAGTGAGCATAAGGCTGGGATGAATTTACGTTCTCTGATCATAAAACGCTGGGCTCATCAAGACAAGTTGTTGAAAGATAAAATGAAATCTATGGATAGTGTTATGTTTCTTAAACATAAACGTCAACACAGTAGAAGTACATTACTGAAGGGGCAAGGACAATATTTAAACTACCATTCAACACAAATATAAGCATGCGTACTGTAGCCAAATGTGAAAGATCTGAAGTCATTGTCTCATGTGTGCTCCGTCCAACTCCTACTTGCTGATCAATGTGACCTCCCCAGTACCTCCCAGCCAACACTAGGGGTACTCTTCTTCCCCTTGAGTCCCCTGAGCCACAAGGGGATATGCACACAATACCAGATAATGCTAGCACCCAAATCTCCTCACAAGGTCGAGCTACCACTCATTACCCGAGATGGGTATCCCAACTCCCACAAGATAAAGTTCAGTCAAGATAAAATTTAAGTAGAGTAATGTTACACAAAATAATGAGATCATACTCCTCCTCCTCCATCCTTTTTATAGAGTTTTCAAGTAATTAGTTTCCCAAATTCTCATTAAATTCCTTTTTCATTTAATTAATTTCGAAAAACCTCCCCCATACACATGTCGCCCGATCCCCTAGTTGCACCAGAAAATCAATTTTATTAATTAATTAATTATTCCTATTTCCCTCACCCACCTAAAGCATTCCTAAAAACGCTCCTCGGTGTCCCAATATTTCCTTACAATTCTTAAATGACTTACGCCTTACTTAATTCCTAGTTGAGTTCATAAATAGAAAGTTCCAAAGGTAAGATTCCTTACTAAGTTAGACATTCAACTTTTTCTTTAAGTTTCCCCTCTTTTTTAAGTTTCACTTTTTCTTTAAGTTTCCTTTTTTTTTAAGTTTCCCCTTTTTCATAACTAAGTTCAAAATTAATAGTTTAGATAAAAAACCATTTACTCCTTTTATGAATTTAATCCTCCATTATAATTTCTTTTTCTTTTACTTTAATAATTAAAATTTGAATTTCTCTTACTAGTTATAAAAGAACCTTTAGTGAATTGAAATTTTATAAAAAGAATCTTAGTGAATTAAAATTTTATAAAAGAAACTTAGTGAATTAAAATTTTATACAAAGAACCTTAGCGAATTAAAATTTCCACTTTAATCTGGTTATACATCTAAATAGTTGTTGTTTTGTTTTGTTCGAAGGTTGTATTCATACCTAGGTCTTTAATTCACTAGGCTTGGCGACAGTTCTTAAGGGAAAGACTTAGTCATTAAAATTTACTTATCACACCATTCATTTTAAGGCCGACTAGGTTTATTCACTTACTAGTTAAAATCAAGACATGCCCTTCAACATGCACTACATGCTTTAAGGGTTCCACTTGCCTCTTTTTGTTTTAATTGCGTGATGTGATCTTCGAGACGCACTACGTGCTCCAAGGGTGCTACTCACCTCTTGAATGAATTTGGTAGACGTCAAACCCCTAGAGTCAATACTCCGTTAGCTGATATTGTGGGAGACTAAGGGCCTCTAAGGAATAAGGACCCTGCCTTATTGCACACCCCTTAGAATCATCATGAGTGACTATCATAGTCTGCCCTCATGACATCATGGGTCTTCTCTAACTAGGTAATCGTTAACCTACAGTTCAAGACACGATGAGAGTGCTAGTAGTCTATGGCAGGGTTGTTTCCCTACCTCTCCCTCAAAGTCTCTGGTTGTCATGCGTGATCCCTCTACTCCAAATGTGAGTCTGGTCAGAAAGCTATCGTCAACCTCCATCCATCAATGAATCATGTCAACAATAATAATCTATCATCGTAATATCTAATCATATGTACATATGTCACATCAACAACATTCAAACCCAAAAGTCCACTCCCTGACTCGATCCAAAGTCCAAGGGGTTTCATTGATGCCTCTGCATCCTCAATGTCCAAATTCCTACACACTCAGTAAACCCAGTGAATAACACCTGTATATGTAAATACAAAAAAATAGCATATCATCAAATCCATAATATCTCATAATCATAATCAAAATGACCAATAGTATAATAACCCAAATCACTTGCATGAAAGTGTCCTCAAATAATAAGTTCGCTCAGTGTGAACAAGAGTAGGATGTTATAGTTTCCTTGTTCAATTGACAATAGTCAATGCAGAGTCTCCACGAGCCATACTTCCTTCATATGAAAATAACAGGCACACCCCACGGTGACACACTTGGACGTATAAGTCCTAGGTCCAACAACTCCTTTAGTTTCATTTTCAACTCCTATAACTTTAGGGTTGACATCCGATAAGGCGTTCTTTCTATTGATTCAGTCCCTGGTTTTAGGTCCATGGTAAATTCCAATTCCCTCTCCAGCGACATCCCATGTAACTCCTTAGGGAAGACATCCACAAACTCTCTCACCACTGGAAGGTGTTTTATACCTTCCGCTACTCCCTTATCATTTAACGCAAGGATCACATAAAGCTTACATCCCTTGCATATTCTCTTCTATAGTTGCAAGGAAGAGATGAACCTCAGGGAAACTCCCTGGTTTCGACCTACAATCACGCATCTCTATCCCTCATCATCGACCAAGATCAATTGTTTTGTCTTATAGTTGAGTATCGCCTCATGCAATTCCAACCAGTCCATACTGATCATGACGTCATAATATCCTAAGATCATGATGTACAGGTTGTCCCTAGTGAAAAACTCTCCCGGGTTAAGGCTACAACTCGTAACCTTCCCACCAACCTTTTTTTTGGCTCTCGAATCCATTTATACAAATCCAAACTCATCCTATTCGATTATCTTTACCTTAATTCTTTTTAGAACTGCCCCATAAATGAAACTCTTTGTAGCACCTGGATCTATCAAAATATTAAGGGTCTGGTCAGCGACGGTAAATGACATCTCGAGCATAGTCGAATGGTGCTCTGCCTGGCATTTATTCACCGCTGCATGAATGTGATGGGCCTTGCCCAAATATCCCATGATAGTTGGTCCAGATGATCGAGATGCTATGGTCCTATCCACTGGGTAGTCACGCTGCTAATGTGGTTCTCCACATGTCCAACACTCTTTCTTTGGTCCAATACTCCTGGTACCCAAAGTAGAAGCTGACGGCCCATCATCCTGGAACCGTGGTCTGTTATGATGAAAAGGCCTAAATTGTTGCTGCTGCAGTCAACATTGTTGTTGGTGTTTTGGTCCTCGGTAAGGAGTCTGTTGTTGAGGCGCTGGTCACCGAGGTGTAGTGAAAGTTGATCCTCTCTAGAAGACACGATATCCTAGTGGATGTCTAGCTGGTGTCTGATGCTATTGCGCACCAGATGACACCTGCCCTGCTAGTCTTGTTGGAGTCCTGCTCTGAACCCCATTGATAAGATCCTCCTCTTCTATGAGGGCCTTCTGGACAACATCATGCAAGGTTTGAGACATCATAATCCTAAACTTTGCATGAATGATGACATTAAGGCCAAACAAGAACCTGTTGAACTTAAGTTTCTTGGTATTTAGGTGCAGAGCGTACCGAAGCATCTCCATAAAATGGGCCTCGTACTCGGGCACCGTATGACGGCCCTATCACAAGGCATTGAACTCGTTGATTTGATTCTCAATGAATTCCTCAGATATATACCTCTCTCAGAACTGTTCCTCGAACATTTCCCATGACACGTCTTCGATGACCTTGTTCAATTGTAGCAGGAGCGTCTTCCACGATAGAAGAGTTCTCCCCTTTAGTTCAAATACCTCCATGCAGACCTTCATGTTGGAGGTATAGTTGCGAAGTGAAAATAACATCGCCATATTCTCCAACCATGCCTCGACAGCTACGTCATCCAAGGCACCAAAGAAATCGAGAATGTTGACCTTCTTGATTTCGCGGTGAATGCTACCAGTATCGACTAACGCGCACAGTAGACCCTTAGGGGGTGTCGGCACCCTAACCTCATCTCTATCCAAACAGATGATTATTTCCTCAAACATCCTCTGAAAGGACCTCATCAGCCCAACCACATCACTCGCAACTATCTGTTCCTGTCCGACAACCTGTTCATCTCCCTGAGGGTTAGACCCCTTAGGCATGGATGATACCGGGGGCGTCATGCCTCCTACCCTAGAACCTCATCATCTTCCTCCACGACGTCTTCTAACCATGATTACCTGCATGAACAAAAATCAATTTTAATTAGTGACATCATAATCAATGATCTAATCAATGAAAGTCGAAGTGATACCAAGTCGTGGGTTGAATCGTCTCAAATACCATATGTAACGACCCCTATAGTTACGAATACATGCCACGCAATGCAAAAGAAATTCTTTTTTGTGTTTTAAGCCGGAAGGAAAAAACGACAATAATTAATCAACACAACTTGACGACCAACACAACACATGCAAATCGGGCAACAAACAACAACAACCTAGCATACTAGAACATCATGCAACTGGATTAAACATGCGATAATCAAATAGACAAATAAAAATGGCTACTCGCCTGACATAAGCAAGACAATGCCTACAAACTAAAGGGAAATATCAGCAATCCCATCACAATGGCTTCGATGAATAGTAACCAGAAACCTCTACAGCGAGAAAACCATTCACATTAAGGCATTACATAACCAAGTGCCAACCTCAATTACAATGAACAATATGCCCACATCGAGAAGCACAAGGATTTGGCTAGGTTATCATTCACATCTATCAATTAGGGTGTGTAATGATCTCCTCATCATGAATCATGCCATCACAAGGTGATAGGCATGACATTAACCATGACGCAACATCACATATCTAGACCTTTAAACCAAGCAATCTCCCTCGTGCTAGGAGACCAAATTATCTATCAAAAATACACGAAGAATATACCCAAGCACCCAATCCAAAATTCAACAAGACGCAAGGTGACATCATTCAAAATTAATTTGTGCATCTAATTGAAGGATTTCTTGTTTCCCACAAGGAAATCATATGTGGTGTAACAATTATGACCAACCACCATTTAAATTCAACCTGAATCATAAAACATATATTAACCCACTAACATAGGCACATATAACCAATTAATAGCACATAGCTTAAGTGATTAATTAATGTAACCAATCACAATTTATTATTCAATTTGTAACTTCTTCACGTATGTGTTTACCCTTCCATTCAAAATTGTTTATTTAATCTATAAATCAACTACATTTTTAGCCTTTCCAGGTCAATATTACACAAGGAATAATATATTCCTTACCTTCTAGTTTTAAAATTCAATCCTTTGAAACATTAAAGGAATGAAGCATCTTAGATGAACAAATTATCATTTAATATTAATAAACATGATACAATATAACAATTCTCCCTACCAACCTTGACATTTAAGCCATTACAATGTCTACAACCCATAAAAGATTTGCATATCATGAAACTTACCTTATCCAATTGTACCATGTCTACATGTGATCTATTGATAAGGAATAAAAACATTCGTGTCTCAAACTTAATTAATGATAAAGGTCATGCTATCCTAAGCACCGATTTCAATGAATTTTCATTGAAAATTGTAAACAGATATGGATACTGCATTAGTTATGGAATCATTAAATTGAAATTAAATCATAAGGGTAAAGTAAACATTCTAACTGTCCACTCGAATTGTTGTTAAACTTTATTACTATTAGAAAGAATGCCTAAAATAAAGCACTGCACAATATCTTATCTTGGAAGTAGTGGTAGCAAGGAGGCACCGACAAACTTTGTGTGTCTGATCATTCATTAGACGTTGGTGACTTTCTTGTTTATAAATATGATGGAAAGTCCCAATTTATAGATAAATACTTGGGAGGAGTGGCTGTGAAAAAGATGCCTTTAATGTCAAAAAATCGAGAGCCAAATATATGTATCATGGAATTGAGAAATTGCAGGATAGTAGAAGAGGAAACAAATTTGGAGAGTTTGGTTCCCCACTAGATAATATTGGTATTGATCTTGCGCATAATGATGAAACCCATGAAGATGATGAAGTTCAAGTATTAGAGACAGCACCAAATACTACTTTTATGGGTGAGAATTCCATGCAATTAACAGTACATGAAAGAAGTCACGTCTTTCTTCTGGATACAACCCTGACATTTTATGTAAGTATCAAAAGTCCAAGGATCCAGTGGGCACCAAAGAATATATAGACGAACTGGGCTCATCAACACCATTTCTAAAACTATGAAAGCAAATGTAAACTCTGTGCAAGAATCATAGTGGATATCGTGGCATTAACGATATTAATAATCAACAAATGCCTCACATTAATCCAAGTTAAATTCTCTATTGTAAAGGGAAACCATTAAACTATTGTGCATGAAAAAAATGATAATCTAAATTAAATCAGTTAACTGTTAAATCATAAAGAGCTGGAACTAAAACATCGATAGTCAAGGCAACATAAATCTGTGTAGTAATAAGATGAATTTCAATGGCGGTAAAATTTCCTATGTAGTAATAATGATATTCAATGGCACTAAAAATCTGTATAGTAATAATTGCATATTTAACAGCAATAAATTTCCAATGGAGTAATAAATGAAATTCAAGGCTAACAGAACAACTAACAAGACTGGAAGTGCCAGGCTTGGATGCATAGTGCAGTGGAAAAAAAAGGCGTTAGTTAATATTGAGGAGCAATCTTTATACAACAAATCGTTTAAGAGAAAAAAAATGTTATTCAGCTAATTTAAAAAAAAAAAAAGGTTATACAACAAATGTTGAGGAGCCATGCGTTAAGAAAAATTGAGGAGCCAAGCGTTATTTAGAAAGTTGTTATTCAACAACTTGTTTAAAAACATTTTACAACAAATTGTTATTCAACAAAAACATTACACAACAAAAACGTGATATAGAAAAAAATTTATTGAACCAAAATGTTATACAACAAATGCGTTGTACAGGAGCTCATTCAAGGAGAAATCGGGTTTCAGCAATGCATTATTCAACAATCGTTACATAGAAAAACATTATACAGGAGCTCGTTTAAGGAGCAATCTTTATTCAACAATGTGTTATTCATCAAGAATTGAGGAGAAACAGGTTATACGTCAAGCGTTAAGAGGAAAAAGCGTTGCAAGACATGGAAGGTTTATTCATTAATATTTCTAGCGCAGAGATAAAAAGGATCCAAGATGCAAGTTCAAAAACCAAGGCGCGGAGGAAAAGGAAAGGTTCGTTGGGTAAAGAGAGTGGATAAACGCCCAAGAGAGAATTCATGGCTAGGAAGAGAAACAATTCTACACTTATGATCCATGCATAGGAAAGCAAGGCATTTGAATCTAAATATTTAACACCGGAGTGAAACATAGTCGATTCAACTACTGGCCGACTTCTTAGGCACAAACTAATAACTTAAAGGATAAATGAACAAAAGTAAAAACACAAATCTGCATCTAGAGCTTCTCCGTGGAGAAACAAATATAAAATCACAATCAAGGAATGAAGAAAACACAGGCAAGAGATACAAAAGCACAAGAAAGGTTTGAGTCCAGGGCTCATTTTGGCCATGCACAATTAGGCAATAAATCAAAAATAAATATACAGTGGATAGCAAGGTTCTTACAAGATGAATCCAACGACAGGGATATTACAATTACAGTAGAAATACAAGTGCAAGAAAGCTCACGGAAATGAAATCGTCATCCGAATACAGTAAAATAAACAAGTGTAAATTAAATTTTAATGCAAGTAACAAATTTCACAGGTACCTTAGACAAATGCGAGTGCTCCTAAGTCATTGTCTCGTGCACACTTCGTCCAGCTCCGACTTGCCAATCGATGAGACCTCACTGGTACCTCCCAGCCAACGTTATGGGTACTATTCTTCCCCCTGAGCCCCCCGAGCCACAAAGGGGCCAACACACAATACCAGAGAATTCTAGCACCCAGCTCACCTCGCAAGATCAAGCTACCACTCGTTACCCGAGATGGGTATCCCAATTCCCACAAGAAAAATTTCAGTCAAGATAAAATTTCAGCAGCGTAACGATACGCAAGCCAAATGATGATCCACACTCCTCCTCCACCATCCCTTTTATAGAGTTTTATTAGTGATTGGTTTCCCGAAAACCTCATTAGATTCCCTTATTATTTAATTAATTTCGAAAAACCTCCCCCGTACACATGTAACCCGATCCCCTAGTTGCACCAGAAAATCAATTTTATTAATTAATTAAATATTCTTATTTCCCTCATCCACCTCAAAGCATTCCTAAAAACACTCATCGGTGTCCCAAAATTCCCTTACAATTCTTAAATGACTTACGCCTTACTTAATTCCCACTTGATTTCATAAATAGAAAGTCCCAAAGGCTAGATTCCTGTAACATCCCCTATTCTGGTACGACTCCTACGATGTACAACCGGTAAAAGAACCCTTAATTTTTTTATTTTTTTTTTGTGTGTGTAGGAAGGTAATAATGAAATTATGCTCAACATTGCAACATGATGATGAACACAACGAATGCAACTCATGCAACAAAAACATAACGACCTAACATGAAAGCACATCAAGCACCTGGAAGCAATGTACGACATTCAACTGATGAAGAATAAGAATGACTACCCGCCTGTCCTACCCT
>JASDQU010094790.1:2116-21950 GCA_032191745.1 Picea mariana | reverse complement strand
AGTCCCACCCAATTTGGATACTCTAGGAAGAAGTTATGATTGTTTTACCTGGAACACCTTCTTGAGACTAGCCAATAGGACTAGTCAGATACCCTATCTTACACAAGGTGTATATACAAATTTATGATGACCCAGAAGCTTAACTTTTTACCACAGATAAAAAACTAATTTCTGTAAATGGCCCCCGGATTTCAGGGTCTGAAACGTTACATAAATATGCTCTGAAACCATATGTTAAGAACCAAACTTCAATATAGCATAGAAAAACCTCAGGAAAAGTACTCAACGCCTTGAAAAATAGATAATATCAGATAATAATCCTCTTCGAGGGGGCAACCTCATTTTACCCCACTTAAATGTTCAAGTACAAGATGATTCAAAATGAAAATGTCTCCTTGGTATATATAGGAGACTAGGAGGTATAATTACAAATAATGGCCTAAAGCCGACATAATTAAAATAACATTACTAATCTAAATTACAACTAATGGCCTAGAGCCGACATAAATAAAATAGCATTACTAATCTAATATGCCCCAATTAAGGGGTAATGAGCCAATATTAGGGCTTCACATTATTAATGATATGTGCAATTACATCTATATAAATCAGGCTCATGGCCTTAAGCATCTAGGCTCTCTGACCTAATAAACATGTAAGTCTTTAGCTTCTAAACACTTGTCTCACTAGCCTATAAGCATAATTACAATTAAATAGGGGCTCGACATTAGGGTGTTACAGGAATTGTGATATAAAATCATGAATAAAAATGTGAACTCATGAATCCGCCAACCTACAGGGGAAAAGAAGAGGATAAAAGAGTGGGAAAATAGAAAAGCAGAGGGAAATTTTCGTAAGCAGGAATTGGTCTCAAACAAGCCCCATTGTTGAAAAACCATCATTTTCTTGTCCAATATTTTATCCACTTACTTTTTTTCTATTGTTCTTGTACCATTAAAAAGGGTGTGAGCAAATGATTTGTTGAAGATTTTTTTTTATTGCAACTTGTGAGAGTAATTGTGTTCTTGATACATTCTTCAATGACTTTGACATATTATCTTAAGTATTAAACTTCTTGCATGATGGGTTGTTAGAATTAAAGATTAATAATTTCATATCTAGAAACAACAATGACGATCTTGAATTTTAATATTGTGGTTGATTTCATAGTCCCATTTGACTTCATCCACCATAGGTTAGTTTTTTTTTTATTCGCAAAGAAGAAATTTGGTAATTTCATTAATAAAGTAAAAAGTGCTCAAATAGAGGCCATGGGATGGAAAACTAATAAAATGTTTCATTTTGGAGTAAAGGAATCAACGAAGAGAAAGGGAAATAGGAAATCGTTTGCTCAACAAGCTTGAGATGAAAATGAAATTTCTATGGCGGGGCCCTGACTGCCGCATCGTGAATTAGTGTTTCTATGTTCTATCTTCATTACGAATAGAATTGAATGTTGGTTTGAAACTGTCTGAAATTCATTTATGTTTCCATAGAAGCCTGATGGGATTGACACAATGCATTGTCATATAATTGTTCAAAGCTCCATATTAGATCAAATTTCTTGAGCCAATACAAGCTAATGAGAAGAGGTGTTAAATCCAACAAAGAAGCAATAACCAAGATTCCAAGGCAAATTTTTTAATAGTAAATCCATAAAAAAAAATAATGGGAAGTGTATATCTATCCATAGACATTAGAATGAGTTATTTGCATCAAAGCATTGAATATATTTGTCATAAATACAGGTACAGGATCTACAAAAAAAAAAAAAAAACATGCATACAATTTTGTGTTGTTCCTCTAGTGGGACAATATGCAGGATCCATCAAGATGCTCTTCAACATGCATACAAAACTCATTACCATGATTTTTAAGGAATTCCTTGCAGTCTTATCATCAGAAGGTCAATGTTCAATGCTGTAATCTCAATATCTTGCAGAAGACCTGAGGCAACAAAGAAATAGGAGAGTGGTTCCATAGTGGAATAATTTTTTGGCTTGAAGCAGGTGTACAAAACTCTTTCTCCTAAAGCTGGTGACCTAGTCCTTCCTCGGACCCGAGAGCTTCCTCTCTTGTCTCTTCATTTTCTTCGCAAGTCTCCCTCTGTCCACCACACTTTCGTTCTTGTCTCTCTCCACAAGATTGCTTATGGTTCAAATTTCCTAGTCCGTGGTCAGGTTCGAAAGCCTTACCGATGGGTAATCTGCCCCATCCCTCATTACTCTTGAGGAGGCCTTCCCACCTATCAGAAAGTTGTTTAGATCTGAGCAAATAAATTCTAGCATGGTACTAGTTTGGTGGAGGTTAACACAACCATTCCTGGTGCCCTCCACCACCTTTCACAACATTTTGTGGTCTCTCTCTTAGAACATCCCCTCTTACAGCAGTCATTCAACATGTAACCATTTTCAATTAAAATAATCACAATTTACATTCATCGACCTTCTACACAAGGTCCATCAAGTCAAACATTCACACTTTTAAGTTTTCCATAGTTCCTCGACCCATATAGTTATATTTATAGACTGGGGGAAATAGGGTGTTACAATTCCCTCCCCCTTAAAGAAATCATCGTCCTTGATGTTCTATCTATCAACATGATATGTATGTATAGAAGTAAACAAAATCGGATATGCCTGTCTCATGGCATCTTTCATTTCCCACATAGCCTCATATGGGCCAAAGTGTTTCCATTGCACCTTTACCTGTGCAATGGTTCGATTCTTGAGTGAGGTTTCCTTCACGTCTAATATGCATTAGGGTTCTGGTAGGAATTCTCCCTCCGTCTCCACCTGGATCATAGACCAGTCAATTATATGATTAGCATCATGTACATATTTCTTAAGTAATGAAACATGAAAAACATTATGTGCCTTTGCTGTGGGAGGAAGTGCTAGCCTATAGGCTATAGGCCCCACTCTATCTAAGACTTCACGTCCACAATACTGAGGCACCAACTTGGCACAAGCTCCCATTCTTAGGGAACTCTTCCTGGGTCTAAATCTGAGATAGACATGGTCTCTGATATTGAACTCTATGGGAGTTCTCTTTCTGTCGGCATAAATTTTATGTATATCTTGAGAAATATTCAGATTTTGTCTTATCTGAACCACTTGTTGTTCCATTTATTTCATCATGTCGAGTCTGATTGTAATTTTGTCCACTGGATTACTCCAGCTGATTGGAATCTTGCACTGTCTACCATAGAGGACTTCAGAAGTGCTCATCTTCAAGGATTCTTGATAACCGTTGTTGTAGGCAAACTCTACAAATGGTAGGTAGTATTCCCACTTCTTAGGCTGATGCATTACATGCATCCTTAGCATGTATTCTACTATTTGGTTCACTCTTTCTGTATGTCCATCAGTTTGGGGGTGATAAGCTATGCTAAATAAAAATTTTGTCTCCAAACCGGCCATTACGGATTTCCAAAAGTTCAAAGTAAACTTGGTATCTCGGTCAGATACAATTTCCTTAGGCATGCCATGCAGTCTAAATATCTCCTTTATGAAGATGTCGGCAATATCTATGGCCTTGCAAGTTGATTTGACAGGAATGAAATGAGCAGACTTACTCAGTGTGTCCACCACGACCATGTTGGAATAATTTTTCTTGGTCGACTTTGGTAATATGATGATGAAATCCATGGAGATGGTTGATCTAGGTGTATATCGATGGCCACCCACCTTGTCCGACTGGCTCAAAACAATTTTATGGTAATTTTGACAATTTACTATTTTTAGCAGTTTTTAACTTCCAGGGCCATTTTGAGGGCCTAAATGAAGGTTTTTCAGGATCAAACCAAATCAATGATATCCAAAGAAATGATTGATACCACAAAATGAATCTCCTTGATGATACCTTTACAACAAGCTATCATATGCCTAGAACGGAGATCGTATGCAAAAGTTACGACCCCGGGAAGTTAATGTACTAACTTACCCAAACGGGGCCCACATGACTTTTGGCGCTTCAACTCCTAGGGTTAGGTTTTTGGATGTCTAGGGTTTTTTGCATTCCTGTTTATTGTAAAAAGGCCTTCAAAGCCTCATTGTAATCATCTTCTTGCAAATGCGAGTAGTCGTCACATCTCTTCTCAGAGATAAGCTGCCACCATTCTAGCGAGTCTTTCACTCTGTATTTTTACAGTCTCTGTACATTTCTTTCATTAATAGAAATCATGTATTACTGTATATTTGTATTTATGGTTTCATCTCTGATACATTTTTGTTATATTATTGAATACATGCGATATCTCTGTGCATTTCTTTATTATATCTCCGCTCTCATTTTGTGCCGAAAATAATCTAGATCAGTGGTATCAGAGCAGGTTGCTCTTGATCGTTTTTCAGTGCATGTCCCTGACGAGGTCCGAGTATAGAAAGTTGGGTCTCAAGCTTGTCTCTCTTGAAAAAAATTGCTCTCGCACACCCAAGAAACCCTCAATGGCGGAAGAAAATAAAAACAACAGAGCAGACGATCCTATCACTCTGTTGCTTGAGCAAGCTCTCACGCGACAGAGGGACGAAATGATGGAGAATTTTTCCCACATCCTTCAACGCCTGCCAATAGAAACAGGTGCATCTTCATCAAGCAGCCACTTTGTAAGCACCTCGCCTTTCAAGGTACAAGTTAATTTTTATATTCCTGTATTTGAAGGACAGATAGATGCAGAAGCCCTAGACAAATGGTTAAATCTGCTAGAAGGTTATTTCTCTATTCACAATTTCTTCGATAGAGAAAAGATCACCTTCACACTCCTTAAAGATCTCCCTCATGTCAAACATTGGTGGGAAANATGGATAATTTTTCCCACATCCTTCAACGCCTGCCAATAGAAACAGGTGCATCTTCATCAAGCAGCCACTTTGTAAGCACCTCGCCTTTCAAGGTACAAGTTAATTTTTATATTCCTGTATTTGAAGGACAGATAGATGCAAAAGCCCTAGACAAATGGTTAAATCTGCTAGAAGGTTATTTCTCTATTCACAATTTCTTCGATAGAGAAAAGATCACCTTCACACTCCTTAAAGATCTCCCTCATGTCAAACATTGGTGGGAAACTTACTGGGAGCAAAGTTCCACAGAGGAGTCTCGAATATATGGGGCTGAGCCCACTTGGGAATTTTTTTTGGATGCAATAAATGAACAGTGTTACCCTGTTGGAAACTATGAGGACTAGTACATGAGATGGACCACACTGCGACAAGAGAGGGGCCAAGCAGTTATAGATTTCACCTATACCTTCTATACCTTGCGCACCAATATGGGCATCAAAGACTCTGAGCGACATTTGGTTCTGAAATACCGTGGGGATCTACACAGATACATCCAAACTGAAATGGATTTTCTGGACATCTCATCACTCGGTGGTGCTTATTGATATGCTGTTAAAATAGAGCAGAAATTTAAGCACAAAAAAAAATAGGATTTTGGGTCTGCAAATCCGCAACATCCAAAGTATGATAAATATGACCTTAAAAAATAGCTTCCTGAAAACTAGTCTAAGCCACAAGAAAAGAAAGGTCATGGGAAGATAAAGAAGGATACTGGAAAATGGTGCAATTTCCACAAAAGCCCCTGGCACAACACCAATGAATGTCGCTCAAAATAGTCATTGGTGGTCGAGATCAAAGACAAGGAGCCAAACCCTGATTCAGAATATGATTATGAAAATACTGGTAAAGGACAGATCATTGATGTAGACCCCACTGCTATTACTGTGACCACAACAATTCAACCAGAAGAACCAACGGATCTCGAAGAGGGGGAGCACCTTTTTCATTCACAAATGTGGGTGAAGGGGACCCCACTGCATTTTATTGTTGATAGCGGAAGCCAAAAGAACCTCATCTTAGCAGAGGTCATCAAATAGTTGGGATTGTCGACAACACCACACCCACAACCATACAACATCGAGTGGATTCACCAAGGATGAAATCTTTGTGTCAGCCAACAATGTCAATTTTCATACGGCATCTTGCCCTCTAATGATGAGGTATTATGTGATGTTTCCCCACTGGATGTATGTGATTTTCTCTTGGACCAACCATATATGTAGAAGCGAAATGTTGTTTATGAGTCTCGACCCCGTAGTGTTATTGTTACTTTGGGGGGTCATATCTACAGAATACCGGAGGTAGTTCCAACTATTGTTCCACCTAAAAACTGTTGCAAGGTAGTATCTCATACTGCAAAATTCAGCTTCTTCATAATCTGTTCAAAAGGGGAACAGAAGGACACTGCAACCACTACAGCCTCGCCCTAGGCACCTTCTATCCAACAAGAATAGGTCAAAAAGGTTGCAACAAAGAGAAAATATTCCTTATCCTCATTGTCCTCTCATGTAGCTTGACTTGTTGAGAAGCCTCGGCCTCAACACGTTCATGATAGACTTCCACAAACTGAGCAGCGCGACGTCTCCAGCAAGGCAAGTAGCTCACCAAGATTCAGTTTCAGCAAACACTTTTTCCTCTCCCCCAAGCACTCAATGCAATGGAGACCATTTTCTCCTAAGGAGGGATGATTTATCCAGGTGGATATCAGTGGCCACCCACCTTGTCTAACTGGCTCAAAACAGTTTTCTGGCAATTTTGGCAAGGTACTATTTTTAGCAGTTTTTAACTTCCAGGGCCATTTTTGTTGGGTATGTGTTATATTCTTTGCACGAGTAGTAGTGTTTGAGCGCCTGCGCCGGGAGCGCAGGGGTTCGGGGGCAGCGCCCCTGAATTTTTTTTTTTTGGGCCGACATATTTTCGCCGATTTCGGGCCGACATATTATCGCCGGGCCGACATATTTCCGGGACGACATATTTCCGGGACCACATGATATTAGGTGGTTTTTGGCACATGGTTTTTTCCGATGGTTTTCTATTTTCGGTTAAGGAATTAGGGTTTTGGACTAATCCAGGTCATTGGGTTAGGGTTTTGGATGCCGCTGGCTCCTATATGTATATTGTATTGTAAACAATGTAACACAACGTGTATCAATATAATATATGCTGGTTTTCCCGGTTTGGGTTTCCAGGTGAAAATCTCTTTGTAATGTTTGTATTTGCCATTGTATCTTTTCTGTTCTTTTCTGAATATCAGTTTGCAGTAGATATTGTACAAGGTTAGAATTTACAATTTTGAGGGCCTAAATGAAGATTTTCCAGGATCAAACCAACTCAATGATAGTTGAAAGAATGATTGAGGCCCAAAAATCAATCTCCTTGATGATACCTTTCCAACGGGCTATCATACGCCTAAAACAGAGATCGTATGCAAAAGTTATGACCCCGAGAAGTTAATGTACTAACTTACCCAAATGGGGCCCACATGACTTTTGGCACTTCATCTCCTAGGGTTAGGTTTTTGGATGTCTATGGTTTTTGGAATTCCAATTTATTGTAAAAAGGCCTTCATATCCTCATTGTAATCATCTTCTTGTGAATGCGAGTAGCCGTCACATCTCTTCTCAGAAATAAGCTGCCACCATTCTAGCGAGTCTTTCACTCTGTATTTTTACAGTCTCTGTACATTTCTTTCATTAATAGAAATCATGTATTACTATATATCTATGTTTATGGTTGCATCTTTGATACATTTCTGTTATATTATTGAATATCTGTGATATCTCTATGAATTTATTTATTATATCTCCGCTCTCATTTCGTGCCRAAAATAATCTGGATCAGTGGTATCAAAGCAGGCTACTCTTGATCATTTTTTAGTGCATGTCCCCGACGAGGTCTGAGTATAGCAAGTTGGGTATCGATCTTGTTTTTCTTGAAGAAAATCACTCTTGCACACCCTAGAAACCCTYAATTGTAGAATAAAATAAAAATTATGGAGCAAACGATCCTATCATTCTGTTGCTTGAGCAAGCTCTCACGTGATAGAGGAATTAAATGATGGAGACTTTTTTCCACATCCTTCAACGCCTGTCGATAACAACATGAGATTCTTCATCAAGCGGCCACTTTGGAAGCACCTCACCTTTCAAGGTACAAGTTAATTTTGATATTCCTATATTTGAAGGATAGATAGATGCAGAAGCCCTAGACAAATGGTTAAATCTACTAGAAGGTTATTTCTCTGTTCACAATTTTTCCAACAGAGAAAAGATCACCTTCGCACTCCTTAAATCTCTCCCTCATGTCAAACATTGGTGGGAAACTTACTGGGAGAAAATTTCCACAGAGGAGTGTGGAATATATGGGGCCGAGCCCACTTGGGATTTTTTTTGTGGATGCAGTAAAGGAACAGTATTACCCTGTTGGAAACTATGAGGACCAGTACATGAGATGGACCACACTGCGGCAAGAGAGGGGCCAAGCAATTATGGAGTTCACCAATACCTTCCATACCTTGCGCACCAAGATGGGTGTCAAAGACTTTGAGCGACATTTGGTTATGAAATACTATGGGGCTCTACACAGATACATATAGACTGAAATGGATTTTCTAGACATCTCATCACTCGGTGCTGCTTATCGATATGTTGTTAAAATCGAGCATAAATTTAAGCACCAAAACAAACGGGATTTTGGGTCTGCAAATCCAAAACATCCAAAGTATGATAAATACGACCCTAACAAACAACTTCCTAAAAACCAGTCTAAGCCACAAGAAAAGAAGGGTCATAGGAAGACGAACAAGGATACCGGAAAATGGTGTGATTTCCACAAAAGCCCCTAGCACAACACCGATGAATGTCACTCAAAATTGTCATTGGTGGCCGAGATCAAAGACAAGGAGCCGAATCCTGATTCAAAATCTGATTCTAAAAATACTAGTAAAGGACAAATCGTTGACGCAGACCCCACTGCTATTGTCGTGACCATAGCAATTCAACCAGAAGAACCAACAGATCCTGAAGAGGGGGAGCACCTTTTTCATTCACAAATGTGTGTGAAGGGGACCCCACTGCATTTTATTGTTGATAACGGAAGCCAGAAGAACCTCATCTCAGCAGAGGTCATCAAACAGTTGGGATTGCCAGCAACACCACACCCGCAGCCATACAACATCGGCTGGCTTTGCCAAGGATGAGATCTATGTGCCAACCAGAAATGTTGATTGTCATACAACATCTATCCCTTCAAGGATGAGGTATTATGTGATGTTTCCCCACTGTATTTCTATGATGTTCTCTTGGGCCAGCCATATATGTGGAAGCGCCATGTTGTTTATGAGTCTCAACCCCATAGTGTTATTGTTACTTTGGGGGGTCATCTCTACATAATACCAGATGTAGTTCCAACTATTGTTCCACCTAAAAAGTGTCACAAGGTACTATCTCATACTGAAAAATTCATCTTCTTCACAATCTATTCAAAAGGGGAATAGAATGACACTGCAACCACTATAGCCTCGCCCCAGGCACCTTCTATCCAATAAAAGAAGGTCGACAAGGTTGCAAAAAAGTGAAAATATTCCTTATGCACATTGTCCTCTCATGTATCTCAAATTTTTGAGCAGACTTAGCCTCAACAGGCTCGTGACAGACTTCCACAAACTAAGTAGCGCGACGTCTCCAGCAAGGCAAGCATCTCACCAAGATTCAGATTCAGCAAACACTTTTTCCTCTCCCCCGGGAACTCAACAAAATGGAGACCATTACTTCCTAAGGAGGGAGGATTGATCCAGGTGGATATCTATGGCCACCCACCTTGTCTGACTGGCTCAAAACAATTTTCTGGCAATTTTGGCAATTTACTATTTTTAGCAGTTTTTAACTTCCGGAGCCATTTTGAGGGCCTAAATGAAGGTTTTTAGGGATCGAACCAACTCAATTATATTTGAAGGCATGGTTGAGGCCCCAAAATGAATCTCCTTGACAATACCTTTTCAATGGGCTATCATACGCCTAAAATGGAGATCGTATGTAAAAGTTACGACCCCGGGAAGTTAATGTACTAACTTACCCAAACGGGGCCCACGTGAATTTTAGCTTTTCATCTCTTAGCGTTAGGTTTTTGGATGTCTAGGGTTTTTGGAATTCATTTTTATTGTAAAAATCCCTTCAGATCCTCATTGTAATCATCTTCTTGCGAATGTGAGTAGCCATCACATCTCTTCTCAGAGATAAGCTGCCACCATTCTAGCGAGTCTTTCGCTCTGTATTTTTACAGTCTCTGTACATTTATTTCATTAATAAAAATCATGTATTACTGTATATCTATATTTATGGTTGCATATATGATACATTTATGTTATATTATTGAATATATGTGATATCTCTATGCATTTTTTATTATATCTCCGCTCTCATTTGGTGCCGAAAATAATCTAGATCAATGGTTTCCCATTTCCATTCTGGGATTGGTAGGGGTTGTAATAATCCTGTTGGATGTCAGTGATCTGCCCTAACTTGTTGGCATTCTAGGCACTTATCTAGATATTTAGATATGTCTTTCTTCAACCTAGGCCAATAGAATTGTTTCCTAGTGGTCGTGATCATCTTCTGATATCCTGGGTGACCAGTGTATGGTTTCTTATGTAGTACATCCATTATGAACCTCTTCAACTCGTCACAGTTGGGAATATACAATATGTTTCCGTAAGTCAATAGCCCTCCCTCAAGCATCTAGTAGCCTTCATGCTTCAGCCCTGTAGGCTCTTGTCTTAGGTATGAGGTCATAGTCTTGAAGAATGCATCTATCTCTTGTGCATTTCTGACTCTTTCCCATGGATGATTTTAGGGGCTAAATTTCGTTCATGGGCTAATTTTCCATGGTTTTTCCAAAAATGAGATTCGCTATTTTAAAAATGATTCGCCCAAATTCTATAGGATAACATTATTTTACCTTAAAAATCGCCAAAATTTTATAATAACTATATAAAATACTTAGAAATTTAAATATTTTTATAAAAATATCGCCAAACATTTATAGTTGACATATGAAGGATTAGTAAGATTTGCCAAGGTTTCTACATTTTAAAATAAATTTCCATCCTTAAAATCATCCTTGCTCTTTCCCTGACATCTTTTTCACAGGTGCTTACTTCTACCAGATGAATCGTTTTTATGCTTCTGCTAAGGGCATCGACTTCCCTATTTTCCTTTCCTCTGATGTGTTTTATTTTGAAATCGAAATCACTAAGAAGAGGCATCCACCTAGCAATCCTGGCATTGAGCTTTGGTTGATTAAACAGGTGCTTCAATCCACAATGGTCTGTCATAAGCACAAATATCCTTCCCAGGAGGTAGTGCCTCCACATTTTTAAAGTATGTACTATGGTAGCCAACTCTAGGTCATGGGTCACATAATTGATCTCATGCTCATTTAATTTCTGGGACACATAGGAAATTAGACGTCCCTCTTGCATAAGGACTCCTCCAAGTCCTTCCTTGTAGGCATTTGTACACATGAGGAAATTATTATCCGGGTCTGCAATACTTAGCATGGGTGCATGGGTCAGGAGGTATTTGAATTCCTGAAATCTTTCTTCACATTTTGATGTCCAAATGAATTTGATCCCCTTTTTCTGAAGGGCAGTGATTGGACAACCAATCTTGGAAAATCCTTTTATGAACCTTCTATAATATCCTTCTAGACCCATGAAGGATCTGATATCTGATACATCCTTTGGGGTAGGCCATTCCATAATAGATCTGATATTATCGATGTCCACTACCACCCCTTCCTTAGAAATGACATGGCATAAATAATGGACTTGATTTTGAAAGAAGTTGCACTTGCTAAACTTAGCGTGGAGTTGATGATATCTTAGTACTTGAAGTATAAGTCTAATATGTTCTTTGTGCTCCTCCCTTTTCTTGGAGTATATTAGGATATCATCAATGAAAACCAATACAAATTTGTCCACAAATTTGTTGAGTACATTATTCATCAAGAACATAAAAGTGGCGAGGGCATTAGTTAACCCAAATGGCACCACCACGAATTCATAGTGACCATACCTCATTCTGAAGGTTGTTTTGTGTATGTCTTCATCCTTAATCCGGAATTGGTGGTATCCAGACCTTAAGTCGATCTTCGAGAAGATGGAAGCACCTCCCAATTGGTTGAACAAGTCATCGATTCTTGGTAAGGGGTACTTGTTCTTTATGGTTGTCTTATTGAGTTGTCTGTAATCTATGCACATTCGAAGTGTGCCATCTTTCTTTTTCACAAACAAGATGGGTTCTCCCCATGGGAATACACTGGGTCGGATGTAGCCTTTGTCCATCATCTCCTTTAGATGTAGCTTGATCTCAACCAGCTCTGGCGTGCTCATCCTATATGGAATTCTATATGTTGGTACTGCTCCTGGTGTGAGTTCTATCGAGAAGTCAATATCCCTTCTTGGAGGTAGACCTAGTACTTCTTCTAGGAAGATTCCTTTGTATTCTCTTAATATGGGGTGGTCCTCTAGGTTTGGTTTTTCATCCTCAACAGATTCCAACACCTGTATGACATATAAGGAGCACCCCTTTCTACAATACTTTTTCATTTGAAGGGTTGATATTTGCCTCACTGATATAGGCTTCTAAATCCCTTGGAGGGTTGTCTTTCTCCCTTCTTCATTTACACATTCTAAAGTTTTATGATAACAATCCAATTTAGTTTTGTAAGCAATCGACCAATCCATACCAATCAAGAAGTCATAAGATCCCAGGGGGAGTATGTTAAGGGTCGCTTGGGTGGGCAATCCACCCATGATGAGTTGACAGGCTGGTATGACCTTTACCACTTTTCTTTTGGTCCCAGTGGCTAATTGCACCAACCATGTCTTAACATGTCTAATTGGTTGTAGTTTACATTTATCAACAATCTAAGGGGCCACATAACTCAAATTAAAACCTGGGTCAATTAAAATAGAAACTAGTTGGTTGGCGATCATACCTTCCAGTTCCACTACTAAAGCTTGGTGGTCGGCTTGATTATTGTCCAAGGCTACATAGATTCGTGGCATGCTCCTAGACACATCATTGACGGTGATAGCTTCTTGGATATTGTAGACTCTCTTACTGTTCTGTTGTCAGTGTGGGCAGCCCCTCAATTTATGATCCTCTCCACAACCCCAACATTTTAAGGGTACCTTATTTAGGTTATCAATCTTTGTTGGGATTGTCTTAAAAGGTTTATTTCCACTTTGAGAGGGGAAATTTTGCTAATATACACTTCTAGTAGGAAGGATCCTTCTAGAATCTTTTTCATAGTTCTTAAATCTTGAGTATTTAAACCCATTCTTCTGGAATCCTGAACTACTCCTCTTATTCTAGCCCTCGTGGGGTCTTGTCTTACTCCCAAACTAGTCATAACAGTACTTCACCTTTCGGATAGCTTCTTCTAAGGTCTTTGGCTTGTCAAACTCAATCCTATCCTGGTAGGTCTGAGGTAACCCACTAATGAACCACTGCATTTTTTCTTTTTCATCTTTTATGTAGGGTACATACCTCAGTAGTTCAAGGAATTTATTGAAAAATTGATCTATGGTGAGCTACCTCAGCCTGAGCTCATAGAATTCCTTAGTTTTCCCATCCATGTATTTTTCTGATAGATATTGCTTCCTGAAGTATTTCTCAAATTGTTTCCATGAAAATTCCTTCTCATGGAATCCTTTCACATTCCTAAGGTCTTCCCACCATATGGAAGCCTTTCCATTCAGGTTGAATATGGCTATTCGAGCCTTCGAGTTTTCAGAGTAGTCATGGACTTTGAAATACTTCTTTAAACCAAGCAACCAAGCTTCCGCCTCTTCTCTGTTCTTAATCTCTCCATCGAAAGAGGGTTGTTTGGATTTATTGAACTCTTCAAGACCATGGGTTTTGGAACACTTCCGCTTCTTTCCTTTCCTTTAAGAATGTGAGCCAGCTCTGCTACTAGAAGATCCTTCGGATTTGTCAGCTTCCTTTCTAGAGGACTCTCCCGATGAGTGTCCCCTACCTCTAGTTTGGACCTTCTTCACGGTACGTCTCCAAGTGGGGTCACTTATAGAGTCATGTTTTCAGATCTCAGGTGGACTCTGACTTCTCTTCTTGTGTCATCAGTCCACATGACAGGTTGCGGGTTCATGTTGCAGTTGCCTCTATATGTCGCATAATCTCTGTAGAAAGAATGCATTAATTTCTATTTGTTTCTCTTGCTCCTTTATCATTCTCTCATTGTCAACCTTGAAACTCTGTAACTTGGCCCTCAGGATCCTTACAGTTTCAGCCAAATCCGAAGGGGTTTCCACCTCTCTCCTTTTGTCAGATTCTTCGTCTCTGTTGTGGGAGCCATCCCCCACTTCATGACACACCACCATCCTTTAGTCTTGGAGTTTTTCTTGTGATTTAGTGACTGCTCGAGTGTTGACAAAAGCACTTATTGTTAGCTAATAGTCTATTAGTTCATGAACAATACACGATTCAATTTCTTAAATGCATACACTTAGTAGAAAGTTTCATTCTTTTCTTTAATAACGTTTTTAATCAGACTTTTTAAGAAAGAGGTAAGGTAGAAGTCATTCTTTTAATAAGTACTCCAAATAGAGTTTTTAAGAAACTCGTCTGTAAGACCAAGCAGGAAAAGTGTTGTAACCATGCTCTGATACAAATTTGTAACACACCCCTGATGGGGCAAGGAAAAAAAAATAAAAAATTTGTCCTCCTTATACGAACAAATCCTCTTTCTCTCTACGGGTTCTAATTTGGAAAGTCTGGGACTCATCCTGAGCCTCTGGTCAACATTATCTGATTCTAAATCAAATGAGACTTTGAAACCATGATAGTATCACCTCTAAATCAGGCACAGACCCTTTCAGTCTCTGGTACAGGTCTTATGATACCTGTGACCTTCTCCTTCGTGCTTCAGCAAAGTCTCGGAGTTGGCGTTAGCCCCTTTTCTCTTGGCCTCTCCTCATATGTGACCTTGGTGATGACCACATGATTGTGGGCATGGCCACAAGAGGTTTGGAGTCAAATTTCTTTTGGGCCCGCAATCCTCCTCAAGTCTCTATGTGTCCTCTTGATGAAACCACAGTTTGGATTGCGGCCCACCCTCGATATTTTAAACTTCACGCAACTCATGTCCCTACAATGCTACGGGATCTTCAATCTCATGAACTTGATGATACTATGTGAATCGATGGTTCAGATTTGCGCCTCTCAAATATACAGACTATATCTATCCCTTCTAGATCAATGACTATGATCTCTTCGCAATTCCAGACTTCAGGGTTTTGAAATATCAAACCATGCTTCTTTCGTACTTCAACCTTCCAGAGATGATGATCTACATACACCTGTCCTGCTCGATCAATGATATTTATTCCACTTCAGGTGTTTGAACATTCAACCCAAATCAATGGTCCTCTAACCCTCTTCTCGATCAACAGTCGATATCTCCTTCGGGTTTCGGACTTCTGAGATCTCAAATCTCAAACCTTTTCCCCAATGAATTTTATCCGAAGACTACAAGTCTCTGACGCATGTTCTCCTGATCTGACGATTGAGGATTACTTCGAGTCTTCACCCATAGCTCACATATTTGCACCATGTGTCCTCTAAATCCAACACCTATGAATCACTTTGGGACTTTACTCGAAGTTCACGGATTCACGCCATGTCTCCCTTAGATCTGTTGGTCCAGGTTCACTTCGGGTCTTCAGGCCTTCGGAGTTCGACAATCTCAGTTCTCAAACTCAAACCCCACTACAATATTCCTGGAGCTCTCGATCTGTTGACAAGTGTCCCCTTGCCAATCGATGACTCATGAATCTTTGGCTCTTCGGGCTTCGGGTGTTTCAACACTTTGACCTTCACCTTCCTTTGGATCTTTCGACCTGTCGACACGTGTCCTCCTGGATCTAATGGTCCAGATTTTCTCCGACCCTTCGGCTCTCCACACTTCGGGATTATCAAGTTTCAAACTTACCACCTCCTGAACTCATGGTATCTGACGGCTCAGATCCACTCTAGAGATCTAACGCTTGAAGTTTACCCCAAACAATCTGATGGCTCAGATCTGTTCCTGCGATCAGATGATTGAGATTCTACTTCATGTTTTTATCTCTTCAGGCTTCAGAAAATTCAAGTCTCAAACCTTGACAGGTTCTCTCTCCTGTACATGTGAACGTTAAGACTCGTGCACCTTCCTAAGATCCAACAACTGTCGATCCTTTTCACTGTGATCCAACGACCATTGTCGCTCCTCCTTCTGAGCTTCTGATTTGTCCTGCTTGGAAGATCTATCAGTATTCAAAGGTTTCAAAACTTTTCTCCTCCTATAAGCCCTACTATTGGATCTCATCAACACTTATGATAAGTGTTATCCCTTATGAGCTTGATCCTTAAAGGATTTTGATTTCCCACGCACTCCTTGAGTTCGGGGATTTCGATAACTCAATTTGAAGGATTTCCTAAAAGGAAATTCTTCTCGCCCTCTTGGCGTTCCTTTTCTCTAGTTCTTCGACGCTTGGTCTCTTCTTGATGTCAATCAATGACTCACAACAATTATACATCTTGGAGCTTCAAGCTCCAAGGTTCCTAGAATAATGGTCTGAAGGGAACACCTTCCCAACTTCCAGGGCTTTAAGTTCTAAGTCAAAGAAAGGTAACTTGTGGGTTTTCCACGACGGTAGCTATGCCAAGAGGCTAGCTCTGACTCTGGAATGGTGATGTAGCTCCCTAGGAGAGTGCCTTTGAGTGACTAAACATGGGTGTATGGAAAATCAAGAAGACATATAGGTTCTCAAGGGAATGAATGCATATTCATAGATTAATCATTTAAGATGGAGAAAGAACCCTTTATAGACATATAAATACTCGCATACATCCATTACTTACAATTCAAAGCATGAGGCAAGAAAAACATTTATCAGAACTATATAGTGTGATGCAACTGCTGAAAGGGGTGCTCATTTCCACCCAACCATAGGCTTAGTTACTCCCAATGGATTTATCACTGGCCACCCCCGAGCTTAAGCCATGATGCTTTGAGATTCAATCCCTTACTTCTATCTCAATGGAGTTTAGGGACGAAGGTTACTCTCCTTCTCCCAATATAGAAATAGACAAGGATGAAGGTTAATCTCCTTCTCCTGGTTAAATCTCTATTTTTTGTGATCAGAACTCACTATTTCCTCTTTCAGTCCTTCCTCGGACTCGAGAGCTTCCTCTCTCATCTCTGCATTTTCTCTGCAGGTCTCCCTTTGTCCACCACACTTCCATTCTTTTCTCTCTCCGCAAGATTGCGTGTGGCTCAAATTTTCAAGTCCATGGTCAGGTCCAGAAGCATTACCAATAAGCAATCTGCCCCATCCCTCATTACTCTTGAGGAGGCCTTCCCACCTACCAGCCTGACGGGAATTCATTCCTAGTTAGAGGGTTGTTCTAATCTGAGCAAATCAATTCTAGCATGGTACTAGTTCAGTGGAGGTTAACACAACCATTCCTGGTCCCCTCCACCACCTTTCACATCATTTCTTGGTCTCTCTCTTAGCACATCCCCTCTTCCAGCAGTCATGCAACACATAACCATTTTCTATTAAAATAATAAAAATTTACATTCATCGACCTTCTACACAAGGTCCATCAAATAAAACATGCACACTTTTAAGTTTTCCATAGTTGCTTGGCCCATATAGTTATATTTACAGACTGGGGGAAACAGGGTGTTACAGTAATCAAATCAGCAGAGTGATACAACACTCCCTGATACATTGTGGGGGAGTGTTGATCAAGAAATAATGCTCTAACTTAATCTATGGAAGGGCGCTAGTCCTGAGAAAAGTTTTAGAAAAACCCCAAAAACTCAATAACTCAGGGAAATCCAATTAGAGACCCTGTGAGACAACTTTAGCAAAGATGAAAGATGTATGGAGATATTAAATCAACAAACATGATCTAAGGATAGGCAAAAGGAAAATAAGAACCAAGGAAAGAACCAAAACTGAAAGTTCGATCCCTAGTGGAGTCACCAAATTCTGTTATGGAATAATTCCCCTATGGATAGGTGAATTCTCCCTTGGATTCTAGACAACTAATACCAAGAGAGAAAAACACAAATGGGCACTAGCATCCTTTTGAATTTAGTTTAAATAATCGGAAAGAGAGAGAGGGAGAAAGATTGTGATGCACCTTGTTTCGATGTTTTTCCTCGTTGCTTCCAATCCGAGCTTGATCTCCAAACTCCTTAGAACAACTTGATACCTGCAATGCAATGGACAACAAAGAAAAACAAAGAACTCCTACTCTACAAGATTAGATTAAACAAATTCATCTACAAATATCGACAAGCACATGAAAGAATACACAAGCTTCAAGGGAATAGGCCAAGTATATTGATGAGGAATTTAAAGGGATACTTACAATCATGGATAGTGTTGCAGCAGCCTCTCCAAGTCCTCCTCGTCCAACCCCTTGCTCGAAACATCCACGATCAGAATGACAATGCTTTTGTTGATTATTTTCCTCCTGATTCACCATGAGAATGCCTCCATTTATAGGCTTTGAGAGGCTCAACCACCTTGGTTATATTTGGGATTAGTTGAGGATATGACTCCATCAGTTGTGATATCTCCCTTAGATGCAGCCTGAGGGTTAGATTCAAGCTTAACCAACTTGATCCATCCATAGTTGTCTTTAGATAAAAAGGGGGATTTCTTCCAAGATTTTCTCAACCAATTCGATGCTCCCTTAGAATGGGAAATAGAGTGCTATAATGCTCCCTGAGTGATAGGTAAGGAATGTTAGAGCTCCTTGCATATGAGCAGGGGAGCGTTGATCTTCCAAAATTTGTCAAGATGACCAATTCTCATAGAAAAACACTTTATTTCGATTGTCAAATGACGGGGATTCTTCTTCTAACATGTTTTAGGGGTTGTATCAAGTGTTTTCATGGTGTCATTCATGATGAGACACTTATGTGATGAGAAAGAGACACTTATGACACTTGTGACAAGAGTGCGACACTTACGACACTTACGACAATATGAATGTGACATTATCGAAGTGAGGAATTTTGACGTGTAACAACTTTGATATAATGGAAACATTTCCAAGGATCAGTGCTATAGTTTTGGGATAGTACCCCCATGATTATTTTTAGAGTAGCGCAGTGGAAGCATGGTTGTATGACAAAACTTTAGGGGTAAAGAAACAAAGTTGTGTACGTACTAAAGAAGTGTCACTAGATGCATCGACAATGCATTATGTGAAGATTACCTTTAGAAGGATGCAATCAGTGTTTTGGGAGAGGAATTCCATAAATTTAGTGAATTACAAAAGTGGGTAAAGTCCATGAACGATTGGAGAAGAAGACATATGTGAATCAATATGGCATGATGGAAGTTGACTATGCAAGTCAGATTGATAAGATGGGCCAGGTCAGGAAAAAGTAATGGTTCAAGCAAATCCAAGTGTTGATATGTTCATTCAAGGAAAGGTTTAATCAATTTGTTTCAATAATGAAATTGGTGTTAAATATCCGAAGTTAATTAGAGAGCATGGATGGAAATGTAATTTGGTCATTGAGGTGTTGGATCAGAGGGATCCAAGTAATAGTGGAATGTTGCAAATTAATATCATCATAATATATGGCTACAAATGTACAAAGTATTCAAGAAAGGTTGGGATGGAAATGTACTTAGGATAGAGAACAATCATGCACATTGATATCTTTTGTAAGAACACAAGAAGATTCAGGAATTTGGGAAGAATTTAGGTCTTGTAGGAACAATAAAGAAAAGTGGTAAAGGGAGAAAGAGGTTGTTGCAATTATTATAACAACAATTATGTATGGCTTGTTGGATAGCCATACATAGTACAAAAAATGGAATGCATATGTATTGATGAGCATATTGATGAAGTAGTATTAGTGGATGTATTTTGTTAATATATATATATATATATATA
>JASDQU010094788.1:9210-21300 GCA_032191745.1 Picea mariana | reverse complement strand
AGGGGATTTTGTGGAACTCGCACCATTTTCCGATGTCCTTCTTTCTCTTCCCGTGACCCTTCTTTTCCTGTGTCTTGGACTGGTTTTCAGGAGGCTGTTTGTTAGGGACATCTTTGTCATACTTTGGTTGTTGCGGATTTGCAGACCCGAACTCCTGTTTCTTCTGGTGCTTAAATTTCTGTTCGCTTTTAACAACATATCGATAAGTAACACTGAGTGATGAGATGTCCAGAAAATCCATTTCAGTCTGGATGTATCTGTGTAGAGCCCCACGGTACTTTAGAACCAAATGTTGCTCGGATTCTTTGATACCCATCTTGGTGCGCAAGGTATGGAAGGTATTGGTGAACTCCAGAATTTCTTGGCCCCTCTCTTGCCGCAATGTGGTCCATCTCATGTACTGGTCCTCATAGTTGCCAACAGGGTAATACTGTTCATTTACCGCATCCACAAAAAAATCCCAAGTGGGATCGGCCCCGTATATTCCAGACGCCTCTGTGGAACTTTTCTCCCAATAAGTTTCCCACCAATGTTTGACATGAGGGAGAGATTTAAGGAGTGTGAAGGTGATATTTTCTTTGTCGAAAAAATTGTGAACAGAGAAATAACCTTCTAGCAGAGTTAACCATTTTTCTATGGCTTCTGCATCTATCTATCCTTCAAATACATGAATATCAAAATTAACTTGTACCTTGAAAGGTGAGGTGCCTCCAAAGTGGCCACTTGATGAATATGCGCCTGCTGTTATCGGCAGGCGTTGAAGGATGTGTGAAAAATTCTCCATCATTATGTCCCTTTGTCGCGTTAGAGCTTGCTCAAGGAATAGATTGATAGGATCGTCTGCTTTGTCGTTTTTCTTTTCTTCCGCCATTGAGGGTTTCTTGGGTGTGTGAGAGAGATTTTATTCAAGAGAGACAAGCTCGAGACCCAACTTGCTATACTCAGACCTCATTGGGGACATGCACTGAAAAAATGATCAAGAGAAGCCTACTCTGATACCACTGATCCAGATTATTTTTAGCACAAAATGCGAACGGAGATATAATAAAGAAATGCACAGAGATATTGAAAATATTCAATAAGATAACATAAATGTATTAGATATGCAACCATAAACACAAATATACAGTAATACACAATTTCTATTAATGAAAGAAATGTACAGAGACTGTAAACTTATAGAGTAAAAGACTCGCTAGAATGGTGGCAGCTTATCTCTGAGAAGAGATGTGATGGCTACTTGCATCTGCAAGAAGATTGTTATAATGAGGCTATGAAGGCATTTTTACAATAAATAGGAATGCCAAAAACCATAGACATCCAAAAACCTAACCCTAGGAGATGAAGCGCCAAAAGTCATGTGGGCCCCGTTTGGGTAAGTGAGTACATCAACTTCCCAGGGTCGTAACTTTTGCATATGATCTCCGTTTTAGGCACGTGATAGCTCGTTGGAAATGTATTTTCAAGGAGATTCATTTTAGGGGCTCAATAATTATTTCGAGTATCATTGAGAACCTCAATCTTGAAAAACCTTCATTTGGGCCCTCAAAATGGCCCCGAAAGTTAAAAACTGCTAAAAATAGTAAATTGCCNTCGTTGGAAATGTATTGTCAAGGAGATTCATTTTATGGGCTCAATAATTATTTCGAGTATCATTGAGAACCTCAATCTTGAAAAACCTTCATTTGGGCCCTCAAAATGGCCCCGAAAGTTAAAAACTGCTAAAAATAGTAAATTGCCAAAATTGCCAGAAAATTGTTTTGAGCCACTCGGAAAAGGTGGGTGGCCACCGATATCCACCTGGATCATTCAACCTACAAACATAATTTTCATTCTCTAACAACTGAAATCCTTTTGGTTGCTCAATGTAGACTTCTTCTTCTAGATCCCCATTTAGGAAGGATGATTTCACATCCAATTGATACACTTTAATATTCTTGGAGCATGCATAAGTGAGGATCAATATGATTGCTTCCATTCTATAAACTAGGGAAAATGTCTCTTCAATGTTGATACCTTCAACCTGAGTGTATCCTTTATATACCAATCTAGCTTTGTTTCTGGTAACATGTCCATCTTCATTCAATTTGTTTCTAAAGACCCACTTTGTTTCGATCACATTCTTGTACCTTGGCCTTGTAACCAGTTCCCAAGTGTCATTATTATCTATCTTATCTAACTCTTCATCCATGGATTTTATCAAGAATTCATCATTTCTGGCTTCTTCAAAACTTCTTGGCTCAATCGTGGATAAGAGTGCTAAGTGCAGTTGTTTTGGTAACGAATTCTTCTTCTATTCTCATTTCCTGCATCTTTGTTCCTGATAATATGATCTGGTGGATGATTCTTATGTATTCATCTTCTTGGTGTTTTTGGAGGTACTTGAAGATCTTGTTGTTCTATCTCTTTTTCTTCTAACTACTCTTATTCATCTTCCTCTTCTACCACTTCTTCTTCCTTTGCTTCTTCTTCGTGAACCTGTTCCATTGAATCCTTTTCTTCTTCTTTTATTCTTCATTCACTTGTCTCATCAAACGTCATGTTTATTCTTTCCACAATTTTTTTTAGCCTTATATTGAATTATTTATATGATTTTTGTGTTCTTGAGTACCCAACAAGTACGCCTTGTTTCAAATGAGAATTGAACTTTCCCATTCTGTCATCTTCTCTTTTGATGTAGCATTTGCTTCCAAAAACTCTGAAGTGCTTCACATTTTATGGTCTTCCTTTCCATAGCTCATAGGGAGTTTTATCACTATTTTTTATGATAATTCCTTTGTTTTGAATGTGAAATGTTGTATTCACTACATGTGCCCAAAAGACATCTGTCAACTTCGAATCCATTAACATAGTTCAATCCATTTCCTGTATTGTCCCGTTCTTCCTCTCAACGACTCCATTATGTTGTGGTGTCCTAGCAACAAATAATTTCCTTTTTATTCCATGCTTACTGCAAAAGTCCATAAATTTCTTTGAAGTAAACTCTCCTCCATCACCTGATCTCAAACATTTGATTTTCGAATCTATTTCATTTTCAACCATCTCCTTATATATCTTGAATTTCTTTGAATTCTTCTAAATTCTTTCAGATAAAACAAACTACAATCATTCTTGTATAATCATCAACCAATAGCATAAAATACTGCTCACCTTTCAACCCCTTTGTTCTAGCTGGTCCAACTAGATCAATATGCCCAATTTCTAGGGGCTTTGTTGTGGAGTATTCCTTTGACTTGAAACTTGTCTTGGTTTGGTTTCCTTGTTAACAATGCTTGCATAAGGTGTTGGTTGGCTTCATGATCTAGGGAATTTATCAGTCTGCTTCTTTTTTCTTGACCTTGACAATATCATCAAAATTTATGTGACCCATTCTTCTGTGCCATAGACAAACTTTATCTTCCTTTCCTAGAGAACACTTTTCATTTCCAATTTCACTTAATACATATATGTTTCTTGAAGTTCTCACAGCTGTCGCAACTACTCTACTTGAACCAACTTTTATTATCTCACACTTATGTGAATCAAACATAAGTTTGTGACCTTGATCACACATTTGAATTACACTCATAATATTGTGTTTCATATCTTCCAATAGAAGAACATTCTCTGCCTTGGTATCCTTATTTCCAATCTGACTGTGGCTCTACCAATGATTATGGTTGAGTCGTTGTTTCCAAAGGAGACTGATCCATCTCTTTCCTTTCTCAAAGTTAGAAAAATGTCCTTATCACCTTTCATGTGCTTTGAGCAGCCACTGTCAACATACCATCCACATTTCTTGTGTTTAGCTTGTAGAGAAAGTGTGCATTCTTCATTGTTTTACTGATTCTTCTTCTTTATCCATATTCTTTCAGGTTCATGTCTTTGATTATTGTTATTCTGTTGTGATTATCTTGGAGGAACTGTCATTCTACAATATTTGGCCATCTGTCCAAAGTTGTTTCACTTGTAGCATTACATCTCATTACTCAAGGATTCAAACTAGTTGTAGCTTTTGTTCTATGTTTCACTAGGCCTTCTTAAATATTCATTTCGTGCATAACTTTCACAAGTGTTCCTGTTATTTTCTCTACAATTCACAGCCTTATGTCCAAAATTGTTACATGAATGACATTAACCAACAATTATGGTTTGATACTTGGGATTTGTAGATATTCTAAAATGAGTTACTCTTATGAACCCTTATTCTTCTTGAGGCCTTCTTTTTTCTGACTATCATTGATTCTAAAATCTGAATCTTCTAGGTGGAGGAGTGCCTTTGTATCTTCCTTCTCAAAATTCTTATCTTCTTTCTTCTCAGGAGATCCTCTAACTGCCTATGCATAGCTTCTTGGTTTTGTTTCTTCATTTATTGTTTTGGATCTTGATCCCTTTTCTATATGGTTGTATCCTAGTCCGAACTTGTCATGATTTATCCTTTTACTACTAAAAATCTCGTTCAAAACTTTGTAGTTGTTCTACATGTTTTTATTTTGAAGATCCTTTCTCAATGTGACAATCTCTGCTTCCAAATTTCCAATGATCCAGTCTCTCTCTTCTAACTGTTCTCTGAGTGTTTCTTCAATTCTCTTATCTTTCTCTATTTGTATTTTTAATTTAGTGATCATCTGCTCTAGTTCTGTAGAGTCTGAATTATGAACTCCCATTTCTTTTAATTCTTCCTGAAGTAACTTGTTTTTCTTCTTCTCTCATTTTATAATTTCTATGGAACTCAACAATTCTTCTATGTAGTCAACTTCTACCTCTTCATATTCTTCTTCGGAGCCTTCTTCATTAGAACATTCTACTGCCATGAATAGAACCCTTTCTATATCACTTTCAATGACTTCATCTTCATTTGATGAGGTGTTGTCTTCTTTGGTGCAAAAGGTTTTCTTGAAAAATTTATTTTTGGTTCTTTTTCCTTTGTATGTTTGTTTTCTATTTGACTCATCTTATTCATTCCTTTTCTTTTTCTTATTGGGACATTTTTTTATAAAAATTACCAATTCCATCACAATTAAAACAAATCAATGGAAGCTTACCTCTATATTTGTCGGTTCCATTTTTCATTCTTCTGATGAAGTTGGCTACTTCTTCATTGTCTTATGAGATGTCACTGTTGCTACTATCTGTCATTTCTTTTTTCTTGCCATTTTTCTTTGACTTCTTGGATGCTTTGAATGTTGCTTCTTTTGTAATCATATTATCTTGATCCGTTCTCATCTCATAATATGTGAGTGTCTCATGCAACTCATCCATGGTCAATGTAGCTAGATCCTCTCTTTCTTCTAGTGCTGAAATATTTGAATCAAATCTCATTGGTAGAGATATCAATGCCTTTTTGGAAATGACAAGTTCATTTATCTCATCTCCCAAGCCTTTGATACTGTTTAGTACTTCATCAACTTGTAGAAAGTAGGCAATTATGTTCTCATCTTCATTCATCTTATAGTTGTTCAAATTTTGCTTTGAAAATTTGAAGTTTATATTATTTGACTTTCTCATATCCTTCGTATACATTATTAAACTTGACCCATATTTCCTTTGTGGAATCACAATACATAACTTTGGTGTATATTGATTTAGACAAACCATTCAGGAGTGCACTTGTAGCTCTTGAATTATTTTCTTCAAGTTTCTTTCCATATTTATTTGTTGGAGGAACAATTGGTGCTTTGTATCCATCTACTATTGATTGCCAAACATAAAATCCTAGTGCATGTATGTGTTTCTTCATTCTTCTTCTCCAGAACACATAATCTTCCCCATCAAACTGTGGTATCCCAATCTTAGAGTAATCCATTATCTCCTTCCAGTGGTTAAACTGTCTCTTGAAGGACCTGGCCTGATACCAATTGTTGGATTACTAAGAGGGGGGGGGGTGTGAATCAATAATATATCTTTTTAATACTTTTTAACCACAATATATAAGTGTTTTTTTATCTTTGTGATCAATTTACCAATATCATTTGACAAGTGCATAATAAATAAACCATGAACAATGAGAAATCATACACATACATAATACAGTCGTATTTTTACGTCGAAACCCAATGTGATGCAGGAGCGTCGCTAGAAAGCACGCAGAGAAGGACCTATCAGTGTCTAGGAGTTTGTAATGAATCTCAATGCTGGTAGTTGCGACATACATTTTGAAGTTTGCCTTAAATCAACGCCAAAAAAATCTTTTGAGGCACTCTTGAGCAATCGCGAGCGAAGTGGGATTTTCCACTTCAGATCTGGAATGCTACTAGACTAAGATAGTCGTAGGTTAGGTTTTGATGTAGACAAGTAGTTAGGGGAAACCCTAAGAGCCATCTGAGATAAATAGAGGTTTTGTATGCCCGAATGAGGTTGGCTACAGGGTAGATAGTTGCAAGTTACTAGGAGATTACTGAGTTTTTCATTTTTTTTTTTTATTTTAGTTGTAGCCATTTTCACTTATGAATATAATAGAGGAAAATTGGCCCAATGCATGGTGTGGAAATTTTTTTGCAATTCTCTGTTATCATTCTTTCATGAATGAATGAATGAATGAATCTTGTTATGAGTAGATGGAACTGTGAATGTTAGGATAAGTTTCAATTGTTTCTCTTCTGTCGAGTGGTGCAAGGTGTGCACACAGAACGCAAGGAGTGTGTTGACGAAATCTGTTTCGGTTTCGAAGCTCAGAAGAGATAACACGAAATTTCCCTTTCCAAGGAGTGCAAAGAGACTGGCGCAAAGCATGCCTAGTCATCCGCAAAAAAATGAACCTTGTGTAAAGATCTGGTGCAAGGAGTGCATAGATATGAGATTTGACTAACTGTCGAAGGGACTTTGCAAGAAGTCGAAGAACAAAAAAGTGAGAACGCCAGGAGGGAGAGAGGAATTTCTCTTTGAGAAATCCTTTGGATCTAAGTTATCGAAATCCCTGAAACACAAGGAGTGCGTCGGAGGAAGTCGAAGTCTTCACGAGACCAAGCTCAGGAGGAATAACACTTTTCATAAGTGTTAACGAGATCTAATAAATAGACTCGCAAGAAGGACAAATGTCGAATCTTTTGAATCCTTCAAAAATCTTCTAAGTCTTAAGAAAGCATAAGCCTAGGGGGAAAGATCTGGACCGTTTGATCAACATTCAGACAATGAGGAGAAATAATAGAGGGGGAAAGATCTCAACCATTCAATCTGAGCGCAAAAGAATCGTAGCTGCCCGATCAAGGTAAATTGAAGTAACAATAAGCTTTGAAAGTACACAAGAGGAGTGGGGTTACGAAATCCCGAAATCATCGAAACCATCCATTAAGGGGGACACATGGTGAGATATCAGTGTTTCACTTACTCGTTACTAAGAGAATTCAAAGGAAGAGTTATAATAACTTGCGACTTGTGAAATCATGATTTGATCACAACCATTGATCGGAGGAGGGAGATGAACTGTAGATCTGGTTTTGTCAGGAGTTCGCAACTTGGGAAATCAGAAGTAAGAGTTCTGGGAACTCATGAAATTCAAGTTCGTGACTTGATAGTGGCCGTCAGATCCAGAGGAGTGCAAGCCGTTGATTTGGCACTCTGAAATATTGGCATTTTGGGAGTCGGGAGATGCGAGAACTTCATGCAAGATTAGAGGTGATGGAGGCAACACAAAGACAAGCACCTGATGCTGGAGATATCAGCGATGCAGAGAGTGAAGCAGTAGAGGTCGAAGAAGCTGTATGAGAGGATGTTGTTGAAGAATGCTTGCTAAGAGCAGTTGCTAGATTGGGAGGCAGAGCCAAGATAGAGGTCCCAATGTATGAAGGCAATTTAGATGCTGAAGAGCTGCTGGATTGGATAAGATCCATGGACAAACATTTCGACTATGAAGATGTCAATGAAGAGAGAAAGGTGAAACATGTTGTCACCAGGCTAAAAGGACATGCAACACTGTGGTGGGATGAACTGTAGGATGAAAGGAGAAGCAAAGGAAAGCAAAAGATAAAGAATTGGGATAGAATGGTAGCCAAGCTAAAGGCTAAGTTCATGCCTAAGGATTATCATATTAATCTGTTCAGGAAGATGCAGAACATGAGACATAAAGGGATGAAAGTTAAGGAGTACACAGAGGATTTCTATAGGATGAACATCAGAACTGGACAAAGAGAGAGAGATGAATAAAAAGTTGCTAGATATATAAATGGCCTGAGATATAAAATCCAGGATGAGCTCAACATGATGTCGGTAAAGACAGTGGAGGATGCTTATTAGTTCGCACTAAAGGAAGAGGAGAAGTTGGCCAGAAAGCAAAGCCAATGAGGAAGAGGTAAAATCCTATCCCCAACCATAGGTAAGGAAGTTACCCATGACAAGGAACATAAGTCTAAGGACGAGGCTGAAAAACCACACAGTTACTCAAAAAGAGGAGGAAGTTCCTAAGGAAGACAAGGTGGTGGAAGAAGTTCTTCCAGAGGAAGAGGAGGAAGAGGAGGAGAAGTAAGATGCTATGAGTATGGAAAGACATGGCACATGTCTTGGGAATGCCCCAAGAAAAAGAAAGAAGGAGGAGGTGAATCTCACATTTCAGAAGCACAGAGAAGAGATGTTGAAGCAGAAGGAGCATAGGATGGAAGATCCCTGATGTTGAGGAAGGTTCTCTTAAAACCATAAGCAGAAGTTGAAAATCCAGTGGAGAGGAACAGTCTCTTCAGAACAGCTTTCAAGACTAAACACAGAGTATGCAAGGTGATAATTGATAGTGGGAGCACTAATAACTTAGTATCCACAGAGATGGTGGAGAAATTGGAGTTGGAGACAACTGCACATCTGAAGCCATACAAAGTCTCATGGTTGCAGAAAGGACACCAGCTAATGGTTACTAAATAATGCTTGGTTGAATTTAAGATAGGAGGATATAGAGATGAAATTATGTGTGATGTAATTCCCATGGATGTATGCCATATTTTGTTGGGAAGACCATGTTAGTTTGACAGGAATGTCATTCATGATGGGAGGAAGAATACATACACCTTGGAGAAGAATGGTAGAACACACATGTTGCTACCAATAGAGGAGAAGAAAGTGAAAGAGGAATATAGCACGAGAATACTTCTCATGAGTGGGAAAGAAATCCTGAAAGAAGTCAAGGAAGAATAGGAGATGTAGTTTGCTATGGTGAGGAAACCCAAAGTTATCCTTACAAGTACTACAATGGATGATTTTCCTGAAGAAGTTCAGGAATTGTTGGATAATTTTGCTGACATAGTGGTGGATGAGATGCCTAACTCATTGCCACCCATCAAAAGTATCAACCACCATATTGACTTGATACTAGGAGCAAGTATGTCGAACAAAGCAACATACAGATTGACACCTCGAGAGAATGAGGAAGTGAAGAACCAAGTCCAGGAACTTTTAGACAAAGGTTTTGTCAGAGAGAGATTCAGTTCATGCGTAGTACCAACTATGTTGAGTCCAAAGAAGGATGGAGAATGGAGTATGTGTACAAACTCAAGAGCCATTAACAAGATCACCATTAGGTATAGATTTCCTTTACCAAGAATGGATGATTTAATGGATTGTTTGAGTGGAGAAAGTTTCTTTTCTAAAATAGATTTTAAAAGTGGATACACCAGATTAGATGAGAGAAGGTGATGAGTGGAAGACAACCTTTAAGACAAATGAAGGTTTGTATGAGTGGATTGTTATTCCATTTGGATTAACAAACACTCCGAGTACTTTTATGAGGCTGATGAAAGTGATACTGAAATATTTCCTTGGAAATTTTATGGTTGTATATATGGATGATATATTAATATTTAGAATGACTAAAGAGGAGCATTCGAGGAACCTAACACTAGTGATGAGGAGACTACAGCAGGAGAAGTTGTTGATAAATCTGAAGAAGTCCTCTTTTATGAAGACAAAACTCATTTACTTAGGTTTTGTGATATCTTCTAATGAACTGAAGATGGATCCAGAGAAGGTGAAAGCAATAAAATAATGGTCGTCACCGAAGAGTATGTTTGAGGTAAGGAGCTTCCATGGATTAGCAAGATTCTATAGGAAGTTCATCAGAGACTTCAGTGGAATTTGTGCACCAATGATGGATACTATGAAGAAGAAGCACAAGTAGTTTAAATGGACATAGGAGGCCGAGAGGAGCTTCAATATACTGAAGGAGAAAATAACAGAATGACCAATTATGGTCTTGCTGAATTTTGAAAAGATATTTCACGTGAGATGTGATGCAAGAGGAGTTGCGATTGGAGCAATTTTGAGCCAGGACAATAAACCTGTTGCCTATTTCATTGAGAAGCTGAATGAGACCAAGAGAAAATACTCCACATACGATAAGGAATTTTATGCCATAATTCAAGCCTTGAAGAAGTGGAGACATTACCTTATCCCACAAGAATTTGTCTTGTATAGCGATAACCAGGCTTTACAATTCATAACCAAGCAAGAAAAATTGAATCAGAGGCATGCAAAATGGATTGAGTTTATGCAGAATTTTACTTTTGTCATAAAACATATTGTTGGGAATGCTAACAAAGTTGTTGATGCATTAAGCAAGAGATGTTTGATTCTATAGGAATTTCAGGTGAAGACCTTGGGGTTTGAACACCTTAAGGACATGTATTGTGATGATACAGATTTCAAGGAAGCATATGAAGCATGTGCAAATGCTGTGTTGAGAGACAAAAGCCAGTGGACAGAGTATATGATTCGAGAGGGATTGTTGTTCAAGGGAAATTGGTTGTGCATACCAAAATGCTCAATGAGGGATAACCTTCTAAAGGAAAAACATAGTGGAGGATTGGTTGTACATTTCGACCACGATAAAACATTTGCATAGTTGAGAAGTTCATACTATTGGCCAGGTATGAGAACATAAGTGATAAAGTTTGTGAACATATGTAGATCTTCCAACATGCAAAAGGAAAAAGATAGAACACTGGATTGTATCAACCATTGCCAATACTAGAGAGGCCTTGGGATGTAATAAGCATGGATTTTGTGTTGGGATTACCAAGAACACAAAAAGGATTTGATTCCATATTTGTGGTAGTGGATATATTTTCCCATGGAATAATACCAGTGATGCAATTCATGTTGCAAATATGTTTTTGAAGGAAGTTGTAAGACTTCACGGCCTACGCAGAAGCATTGTCTTGGACAAAGACACAAAATTTGTTGGTCACTTTTGGAGAACACTGTGGAAGAAGTTGAGAACAAATTTGTCCTTCATATCATCTTATCACCCTCAGACATATGGATAAACTGAGGTGGTAAACATAAGTTTGGGAAAATTGTTGAGGAGTCTGGTTAATGAACACCATAATCAGTGGGATCAAATTCTGCCACAAGAAGAATTTGCATACAATGACTCACCAAACAGGAGAACTGGGAAAATCCCATTCCAAATATTGTATGGAATGAAACCCAGGGGAGTATCTGAGTTGAGAGACTTGGAATAGAGTGATATCAGAAATGAATATTTTACTACAGAAATGAATAATCTCCATAACCAGATCAGAGGATAGTTGTAGAGTCCTAACCAGGAGTACAAATGAAGAGCTGATCAACATCACAAAGAACTTCAATTTGAAGTAGGAGATCAGGTTCTAGCACATCTCAAGAAAGAAAGGTTCCCTAGGGGAACATATAACAAGTTAAAAATGAAGAAGATAGGACCATGTAAGATCTCGAGGAGGTTTGATGCAAATGCCTATGAGATTGAGCTGCTAGATGGTGTGGGAATATCGCCCATATTCAATGTTTTAGACCTGCATAATTACAGGAAAGATGACACAAAGGGATCAGAAGATCAAGAGAAGGTCCAGTGGGAGAAACAAATTCCTATAGCAGAAAAACCACAGATGGAGAAGATTGTTGATAAGAGGATTGGAAAAAAGACCAGGATGAAGACCTATTTTGAATATCTAGTCAAGTGGAAGGGACACCCAATAGAAGATGCCAGTTGGGAAAATGAAGCTGCTATACAGAAGCACGAAAAGTCAGTGCAGGAGCTCATGGACAAGAGTCCATGAATTTTTTTCAAGGGGAGTATGATTCAGGAGCATCACTGGCAAGCACATAGAGCATGACCTATCAACATCTGGGAGTCTGTATGGAATCTCATGCTGG